>VWPV01029203.1:0-129087 GCA_013389885.1 Geococcyx californianus
GACCTTCTTGCTGCCCTTCACATTCATTGCCAGATTCAATTCCAGATGTACTCTGGCTTTGTAACTCCACCCCTGCGTGCCTGGATGGCATCTCTGTAAAACTGTACAATAAATATTTCCCCTGTGCAGCTACAACATGAGTTTATAACAAAATTCTTTTTGAAAAAGCAAAGAACAACACCAGTCATATCAAATTTTCATTCCAATTCTGTGGTCTGCAGTTCTGCTTACCTGATCTATAGCGCTCATCCCGTGACCCTGAGGACCTGCGACGGTGATATCGAGAGGAAGAGGATGGAGTAACAGGAGTACGGCGTTCTTGTGGCAATGCCTGGTCCACCCCTGCATTAATGAAAAAAACAAGAACTCATTCTGATTGAATTCTAGAAGCTTAATGGTGAGGAGTTCAGTGCACACTAAAAGCGTAACACGAGCATTCAGTGGCCGAACCACGTCACATCAATTGGTTACACAGTACTTGCCTCTGGTCAGCTTTTCTGGAGTGGTTATTTTTCCTGGTTCTCTCTAAGACAATCTCTTTCCAGGATCACAGACTACGTAAGAAGAGCACACAGTGAGCTTGGTGGTTTGGTTTTTTTTTTACAAACAGGTGACCTTCCATAAAGTAGCATTCAGGAAATATTTTAATGTGCTAATAAAGGTGGACACCAACGTTACGGATCTCGAGGCTTTCCTAAACGTTGGTTAAAACCAGTTCCTAACAGACTTAGCCAGTGCATATTGTCTGAAACCTCAAGTGGCTGAATGATACCAGCTGGTGACAACACAACACTAACCTGCGAAACCAGACACCCTGTACTATAATACACGAACTGTATTAATACGTATACAGTGACTTTCAGCTCCCAAAGGCTGGGAAGTGAACAATAACTGCACCAAACCAGGATAACGCGATCTGTTCCAGCAAAACAACAACAATAATTCAGCTTTTCAATATCTGTATCTGCAGCACCTCAATATGCCAGGCCTAAACATCTAGTGTCTAAGATTCAAATCTTGAATCTTTCTCTAAAAAATAGGGGTTTTTTTCCCGAATGCTCCTTCAAGGACAGTAGTGGTGCAACAGCTGCACTGTACATAACACTCCTAGAAACTAATGTTCCTTGACAGCTTCCAGAGAAGGGTGAAGCAAATTACTTAGGCAGGAAAATTCAAACAAACAATAGGAAAAAGAAAGCAAACCTGCATTTGGAATAGTGGTGCAATAAGTCACCCTGCTCTTTTCCAGAGAAAACCCTGGACAAGCCCCATAAGCAACGTGTTCAGCTTAGAGCTAACAGAGCACTGAGCCTGGGGCACGGTGGGGCACAGGGGCGAGACCCCAGCAGTACCTAAAGAAATGAAATTAATGCTTTCCTATTATTTTTTGCCTTCAATAATTAGATAAATGCTTTGTGAAACTGTTAGGACAGATGTAAAACCGGCCTCTTGCACCTAGTGTTGATGGCAGGAAAGATCTGTTAAAATTATTTAATTAAATTATTAATAATTAAGCATTCAAATGGATGACTAACAAATTGAAATTAGATTCATCAAAACAATGCTTGGGAATACGTTCTTATTTTTTTGATTAAAACACAATGTAAAAACTCTCTACTCCTATTTCTGAAATATCCAATGCCTGGTTATTGGAGAGCGATAAGAGTTTATGTTTGTGGAAACAAGAATTGTTATGTAAAATACAGAACAACCCAAAATGCTACGTTGACTTCAATCAGTCTCCATTACGCTTCAATGGACTTTTTACAAAGCATCTTTTAAAACAAGTTGGCATTGTACACTTCTTTCTTTGTGAAAACAAACTGAATTTAAATACAGCTTCTCTCTTAAATCTTTGGAATGTCAGCAATGTCAAGTCTGCTTTGATTTTGTGGAGAAGTGGCTGGTTGGCTAAAAAACAGACTTGGAGTAAAATCTCATAAGCGCACAAAAATGTGAATCCATAAATTTTCTTCTACTCAGATTGTGATTAATAATTCATAGTTTTAAAAAAAATACTATGTCTTCATTTAACTGTTCTGTCTCCATGCTACAGTACTGCGTAATTTCACCTGCTCTCAACCCTTTTTTTTCTGTAAGGCAGGTGAACCTGATTTCTGAATCATTCAAAAATCAGAAGAAATATTTTCTCCTCATTTCTATTTTTAGAGTTTTTCCTTCTTTATTGGCTCACCCTGAGAACCACCAAACAAGATAACAGTAAAATTAATTTTGATTGAAAATTTTCAAAAAGTATTGTTTCTGTCCGTACGAGATTCTCACCACCACTGCTCACCTCAGTTCCCATCCACGCCGCCGCGTGTGAAATACTTTGTGCAAATCACATACATCGACAAAAATGCTAAAACCCCCACACCTCAAAATCATGCACCTAAAACTGCTGTGTGACAGGTTTTGTGCAGAAAGCAGAGCCACAGCTTCTTATGGCAAATGACTTGTGCAGGGCAACAGCGCGCCGAGAACAAACACAAATAATCGAGGTGTTTAAGTGCAGCACCACGATTACACAGGGAAAAGAGATCAAATGCACTTTTCCAACAACAAAACCACATGCAACAGGCTTTAGAAACACTGAGGGAAATGAAATTGTGATGGAAAGCATCAGTTTCACGGTATGATGCTGCTGGGGGAGGGAGGAGACCTTTCAGGCAGACCTGAACCCATTCAAGCCTGCGGTCTCCTTCCCCTGGCCATGTGGCTACAGAACATCTCAGGTGTTTCAGCCTCTCCTGCAGCAGTGGGCAGAGCATGCAGCTCTTTTTGAATGTGCAGGTAAGGCAGTGCCTGCAAGGTAACCTCAAGCACTGCCCCTGCCATGGCAGAGGACAGTAGGACACCCAACTGGCCGGGCAGCACCCCCGAACACCACGCACAGGGCTCTCCCCTCTCTGTTCAGGTTATGCTGTCGCTTGTTCTCACTACAAATACAAAAATCTCTCATCTAATCTTAAAACTCAGACACTGTAGCTAGTTCACCTCCCTCCGACTTTGTGTACGTGTGTCTGTCCTTTGAAGTGTAAGTTCTTCTAAGTGTCTGACACAACGGACTTTCTTCATACAGTTAGGAAAGAGACGGCCCCAACATCCTGCCCTCGCGGTCATTTAAGGCCATAGCAAACTAAATGAGAATATTAAAATATCTTCTGCTTTTATGAGGTCTGGGGATCATTTGATGGCCTCACTTCCCACCTGCCCACGAATAAAGCAGTGAATAAACCTCCACTCAAGTGTGGAGCAGGACATGTGAACTTGACCTGCCAACAGCACCGCTTTACATGAGGAAGTTAATTGTGCACAACACAGGTGAGAAGCTCTCAAACCTCGGGAGATCTCTCTTCATACTGAGCTCCTCTGACGTGAGAAAACACAAAGCACCGTCCCACTTCGGAGAGACAGTAAGGAACGCCGTGAGGGTTCCTTACTCAAGGGGCTGGAGCAGGAGTTAGCTGGCACCACCTGGGCTCACCCCTTGGCCTCCTGAGCCCCCGCTCCCGTACACAGCGCCACTGATGATGTGAGACAAAGTACACAATAGCGAAAACCTACACGCTGCCATTCCTGAGCAATGGGTAGGAGTAAAAGCCATACAGAGTAACGAATACCATGAAACCAGTGAAGTGCTGCCATAAATAGCAAAGCGGTGTTAACCGCAGAACTGTTCACCTCCGTGAAGGCTCCAGCAATACAGTGCAGTAACAAGCAGCTTTTTTTTTTGTCACTTCTACTTCTGAACATAACTAAATCCAAAAAAATTGATAGCGTTCTCAGGCAGCACCCAGGGTCCATGAGATAAGTGCTAATGCTTGTTCAAGTGCAGCTTCACCCAGACACTTTGTGAACTAGTGGAAGCCGTAGCACAACAGGCTTTGAGAATTCACTCTTGGATCGATTCCTAAATTTAAAGAGGTGGTAGAGCAATGAATGGCTTTCACAAAAGAAAGGACGGTGTCACATCAGTGCCCTGTACACAGACAAAACCACAGACCCTGTCAAACTGGCACCATTCTTAACACCACAGTCCAACCCAGTCCTGCAGCTAAAGCAAGACTCTAGAGGTAAGTGGTAATTAGCACTAATGACTGACTCATTACAAGTCATGAAGGATTTCAGCAAAACACGTACTCCTGGAACACAATTATTTTATACTAAAGGCTGAGAGATCAGTGCTTTGTGCTCATCACATTACACATAAGCATTACCAGGTGCACTGCAGCAAACGGCCACGTCCTTAACACACACATCAGTTTGTTTATCTAAAGCTGCTAAAGTGGGATTTTCAGCTCGCGGATTAAGACACCTATATTTAGGTGTCGGCAAGAAGGTGCTTAAGCAAAGCTCACAATATGAAAAAAAGAGACCTAAGCCAGGACTCAAGAATCTAAACAGAGGTGCTCAATGTCTTTTCAGATGTTGCGGTTTATGATATCTGGCTGGGCCACAGTGGCAGATGTCCCCTTTCGGTCCTGTTTTATCTGTGCTGACTCTCTGCAGGTGTCTCTGATACTGTAGGAGATCCTGAACAGCGTTAGACACCCATCTTCAGGCAACTCCGTGAGCTCAGTGAAGCCCTGAGAGCTGCGCAGGTGGTCAGTGTAGGTATCTGCTTTGGAATAAGCTGAAAATCTCTCATAATTTCATCAACTGAATTAACTGTGTCTCTTCACATAAGAATGGCAGCTTATAGACCAGATTTATAGGCAGACAATTTAATGTAGATATATATCAATCCACAAATCCTAATCTGCAAGCTGGATCCTGCCTTGACTTCAGTTCAAAATGCAAGAGCCTCAGTAAAGCTGTTTAAGCAATACCACTGCACAACTCGGCTAGCTTTATTTTTAAGTGCATGGAAGGCACGAGCCCTTCTTTTATTTTGCTTTCATCTTTGTTCCTCCCTTATTTATTACCTTTTTTTGTACCTAAACTGCAGTGCTATGTGCTGATAAATGGCCATAGCTGCACTGCCCTCTCCAGTTGAGGACAACTGATTCCTTAACGACAGCTGACACATTGCTTCGATTAATCTCTTATTCCTATGTCTACGCTTATTTTTTAATCTAAACATATTTAAAAGCTGAAATGTCTAATTGACAAGAAAGCATTCTTAGACACAGGCTACACTTACTGTTCTGAAACTAACTTACAGTGTGTGTCGCCAGGAGAGAGCTGTAGGATAAATCCAGCAGCTCCGGAGTAGCGGCAAGGAAGGCAAACGGTGTTTGCAGTGCAATTTTATGATACTGTATTTACCTTCTCTACAAAGTATTTCCTGAGCTTGTGGCTTAGCTTTTAAAGCAAAGGTGGGTGAGGAACACAGGTTAAATGTCACAGCACCCCAAGGAACTTGTTACTTAGTGTGGCATTTTACTCTTCCCACCAAATGCACATCCACATAACGAATGCCCTGGATAAGCCAAAGCAGATTTGAAATGCGATTCTCCTAATCGGAGACAGCCAGGAAAGCGGAGCCACTTCGTGCTAGGTAAATCTGGAGAAAATGACATTTTTCATTAGATATGCTTAATTAACAACCTTTCCTTCACAGGTGAGCTTTCACACTTCCTCCTGCACTTGGTTCTGATTTCAAACAACGCACAAATTTCAAATTGAAGTTCTTATTGCAATCTCAGTTTTGCCTTCCAATATTTCATTGCAAGCATTAAGGCTTCAGTTCAAGCCTGGCATGGCTAACGTGGGCTTTTTTCTCCCCATAATCTCAGCAACAGTGAGTATCACACTACAGCTGCAATTCACATTGACCTCTGACACCCATTTTTCTGTACACAGTCCCACTGCAGCAGTGTAACACTTGATTCTTTCGGGGGAATATGTAGGAAAAGTCTATCTGTCCACCCAGCAAACACATTCACCAACGCACTGCTCAGCCCACATCGCCAGCAGTTTCACGTCTTCTTTCAGCTTTCAACAACAGAATTTGCTGCACACCTGTCCATTCAGACAGTGCTGTGAATTCCAGCAGTTTCTCATGTTGACACTGGCACCCAGGTCTCCACATGCCTACAGTGGCTCCATCTGCTCTGCTCCAGCACGTGCAATCTGGTTTCAAGGCCCTCAGTGGTGTCTCTCCTTTCTACCCTCCGCTGCTCATCTCCGATTGAGCCACCTCTTCTCATCCACTTGTCAGATTTTTAGACAAACACCTTCATGTTTCCTCCTATGCTCTTATGTTTCACAGATGCTCTCCATTTCATTGAAATTCTTCAAATTCTTTGAAGAACCCCAACTCCGATGCGTACTAAAAATACCCTCCCCACCAAAAAACCATGCTGGGTGCTGAAACCACCTATTGACATTACTAAGTGATTTCATCATGTACTCATTTCTTCCCTTGCAACCCTTTTTTGTCTTTACCATTAGGGTATAAAGCCTTTGAAGGAGGATACCTTTTGCTCTGCGGTTGAACAAGATTTGGTGTTATGAAGTCTTACTATCCTTACTGCAGGATAGGAAACAGATGTGCCATCATAAAACAAAGTGTGTGTAAAATTATAATAAAGGGGCCATCACTCAGCACGGCAAAAGCCAAGCAGGAAGCACCACACTTTCAGTGACAACATCAAGGGGGGGTTCTCAGATGCTTTCAGAATCTCCCCTTTTAGCCAAACTTTGCTCTGCAAGGCATCCACCAATTCAAAGCAAAAATCTTCTTTTAAAACCAAGATTTACTAAGCATTCACCTAGGTGCCATAGTTTATCTGTGAAATATCTGTCATACTGTGCTCAGAAACGTGTCCGTGAGCTGTGCAATGCAAATGCCCTTCAATGAGACCCGTGTTCTCAACATACACATGCACTTTTAGATGCCCCATCGTGGTTACCCCTCAATAAGATCTTTAAGAATTAGGAAGGCAGATGTGATAGGGATTATTAATAAAGTGAGGGTTTTTTTTTTTTTCAGTTCCAGATAAAGCTTTGTTTAAACATTTCCTTGCAATCTTTATAATCCATATAATGTCTATGGAAGAGAAAATGAAATTGTAATTGTCAAGTTTACTTTGCGTGCCCAAAGGGCTAACAGCAGGAATAGGTGAAAGCAAATGTATGCACACATACACATAGAAAAATATGGGAATGTATGCATACATTACAGATATATAAAAATATATTTGACATGTTAATAACAGAGGCTACAGAAACTGATTCCTGTAATTTTACAGAAAATTGTTTCTTCTGAAGGTAAACGGATCTTCCATGCTAATGTATTTTCTGGGGCTTACAGGAAAGCTCAGGAGTGGCTCCTTATCAGGCAGTGCCATGGTAAGGCGAGGGGGAATGGTTTTAAGCTGAAAGAGGGGAGATTTAGATTAGATACTAGGAAGACATTTTTAACTGCAAGGGTGGTGAGGTACTGGCACAGGCTGCCCAGAAAAGCTGTGAATGCCTCATCCCTGTAGGTGTTCAAGGGAAGGTTGGATGGGGCTTTGAGCAGCCTGGTTGGGTGGAAGACGTCCCTGCCCATGGCAGGGATCTGGAACTGATGGTCTTTAAGGTCCCTTCCAACCCAAGCCATTCTAAGACTCTAAGGATTATCTTCCGTGCCCCGGGTAGCGTGCCATCTCCCCGTGCTGGTGCTGCTAGGGCTCCAGCTGTGGGAGAGGCAGTTATCTGCCTCCAGGACAGCAAAAGAAGCAACAGGTGCCTTTTGAACACCACATCTCACAGGGTTCTTAGCCATAATAAATCATGCACTGGTGACTCGTCTATATGGTTATGCTACAAACAGAGCTACACTGGTGTTACCGGTGATGGGATATTACAGAAAGTAACCCAGTGTAGACACAGTACTTGATTAAGAGAGAATGATCCACCCATGTCTAAGCTGTTAGAAGCAAAGCTTGACTGAGAACAACATCATCTCTGTTCTGTGAATGTATAATCAAATTTCCTGGCAAAAGACTGGAAGCAAATTGGGCAAAACCACAGCTTATAGGGGATGCAGATTATTTGTCTTTGAGGGAGGGTTTCTCTCAATAGCGTGCACACCGCTGCTCACATGTTATCTTACCCAGAACTGACTGATTTAATCGAGATAATCTTCAGAAAGATATTCTGAAATAAATGCCCACTGAAGTGGTTATTGTCTCAGCTCTTGGCGGTCAGGGCTCCTCTACAGGGAAAGCGAGAAAAAAGTCACAGCACAAGAGAGCCCGGGACACACGTGCAGATAAGAAGGTCCAGATTCCCTGTAGTTTTTACAAGTCTGACATGCCAGCATGCTAGGGAAAGAAAAACTGCTCTGTGCACAGAACATCTCCAGCTACAACCTGACATCCTGAGAAAGCGCTTTGAGGAAACAAAGCTGTACCTTCGTCTCCCGAAGCTAAAGCAGGCGGGGACTTAATGGGAAAGAAAAAGAGGGCTTCCCCTCTCCCGTCTCCCATTAACACTGCCAAGTACAGCATATCCGTTCCGGATTTCTGGATATTCGACAGCCCATCTGGAACAGTACAAATGTCCTTTGCATATGTGCAGTCTGTGCAGCATCTGGATGTGTCAGACCTGTGCGCATGCACTGCGGAGTCAACTTGCAGACGCAGCACGCCCTCTGTGTGCCAGGCGCACGCCGTACGGCACGGGTGGCAATACGCGCTCTAGGGTTCTCCTGGTGAAATTAGGGAGCCTGAGAGTGAACCCCCACATCACCAGGTACAGTATCAACCTCATGGCTGCCCAGCTTCCCCTTCTGGATTAGGATTATACCCATTCCTAAAAGTTAACAGCTCTCCCTTTCTAACCGACGGTATCCCAGTAAGCCCAACACAGAGACCACTGGTATAGACTGAGGGTGTGTGTGTACAGATGTGCACAGCCAACCCTTCCACTGCCTACATTTAGCCCTTCCACACTTCCGTCTCATTCACTCTGTTAAACCTGAAATTGCAATTTAAACTTCATCATTCCCGGCTCACAAAAATCTTGGGCAGAGGAAGCTGATCATGTCAGACACAATCTAACTTCGAGCAGCCCCACATAAGAAGACAATTACAAACACTACAGTCAGAATCTGCTATGGATCTCCTCTATAGTATTACAGCAAATGTGTTTCAAAATGATCAGGGAAGGGTATCTCAAAAGGATCACCTTTTTACAGCTACGACTTGTCTGGACAGAACTGCAAACTGTCTCCCCTCTGGCCATCTCTTAGGCTGTGGGCTGCCCTGTAGGAGCACGACCAAACTCACAGGCAAGAGTGCCACGTCTTCATTCGTCCACATGGATGGCAAGAAAAAAATCTGGTGTCCTGAGGGACTGTGAATTCTCTGCAGCCTTGCCAGAAACCCAGGCAACAGAAGCAGACTGCCTGCCACCAGCCAGAGGTTCTCTCAGGAGGCAGGACAGGTACCCGCTGAAGGGCATAGCTGTGCCGGCACGGCTGGGCCCACGCCTTGCCAGTCCACGCTGCAGCCACGTAGCCCTGCGAGATGTTCTTCCTCCAATGTGCTCTGCCAACCTGCTGCTTGCTCCTAAAGGTCAGCCTGCTTCTGAACGGTTTCTCTACTTGAAAACAGCAAAGAATTAGGGGTGCTTAGATTTTTACAGCTTCCTCTGGATTCTGGTGGGCTTGGACCTGTCCAGAGCTCTGTAAAAAGGCAGCGCCAAGAAGGGAATTAGGAGCACATGCCTTCCTCCAGAGCACACACAGGCTGGAAGCCAGAGAGACATTAACATGTTGAGAGTTACTAAGGAGGACACTTCCTTCTCCCTTCCCATCACTTCACTCTCAGGCAGGCAGAAGTCAGTAACAGCCTTCCAGATGTTGTTCTGCCTTGTCACTGGCAGCTCCTCGTCCATCATATCGATGTAGTTGTCTACCAAAGGCTTCCAGATGAGGCATGGTTACAGACAGATACGGACTGGAAAAGATACATTCATTGTGCTCACCAAAACGAAAATAAAAGAGAGGCCGGTTTCCTGCCGTGCTGGCTGCTCTCTCTCTAGCGGCCGCTTCCCGGATGTCACAGACACCAATGTTGGCAGTGCGGAGCATTCTTCTGGCAGCCCCTTCACTGTGTTGCAGTCTACACCGTACCGCGGCAGCTCCATTCGCTGCTGTAACAAGTTGAAAAAAACTAATTAATTCACGTTTAGTTTTTTTACATTTGTTACAGCAACGAATGGAGCTGCTGCCCCCATGCAGTAGAGCACACACGCACACGCACGCACAGACACCACAGGACACTCACGGAGCCAATACGGGTCAATGTTCCACTCTGCCAACATGGGCGGTAATAACGTTAGCAAAGGTGCAGGGAGAGCACCGAGTGTCCCGACAGAAGGGAACTGCCTTTGGATTTCCTTGTTTATTGAATGCCACCACAGAATGTAAATCCCTGCCTTTCCTCAGTGCCTCCAACCCCAGTGAAAGAGCCATGTCCATTCTATACTGTTTTAAAACATCTCTAAAACATCTATTCCCTTTTAATAGCAAGATCCAAACCCATCAAATCTTATAAATTCTTGCAGTTCCCCATGAAAACAACAAAATGTATGTAATTGTTCAGCTAATAACAGAGGCTTTCAAAAGGCAGCATCTGTTTTGTTATCCTATTTCTTAGACAAGATGCATGTCCCACTTCCTTGTGAGCAGGGACCTTAAGTCGTTCAGATGAGTGAAATCTCAAATCGAACTGTTTCCATTTTTATCTAAAAGATAACACAACAAAACAAACAAAAAGTACAAACACAGCAAAGACCCAAGCACGAATAATTACCGTTATATGGAGGAAAATACTTTAACAGAGTAGAAGCAGTATCTTCCACCTTAATAAAATAATTCATTTAGCCATCAGCTAAACAACTGAGCTTGGTGTACGTACAAGAAAACAGCAGACAGTATCTCAATACTATTCCTCTTCAACCTATCATAATCTTCCTTCACTCACTCTTATTCAACATTCCCAGTGCAGGATTTTCTGGGAAGTGGTTGAACAGAAAATGTTCACTCCATTTTGTCCCACCTTTAAGACAGCTTTAAATCAACTGCGTCCTCAGTCATGACCTCTTCAAATTATTGAATGGAGCCCGTGATAGGACTGGCTTACAGAGATCCCTCTGCTTCTCCTTACACTGGAAAACTTTAATGTCACAACTGAGACCTTGAAAGATAAACCTCAAAGAGTTCTCCACCTTCTTTCTTTTCATCATTATATGTATGATGAATCCCCTGCAGTTTAAGCCACAGATACTGTTTGATCAGAAGACTTTCTGGAAAAAGAGCTGTGTTTTCTTGTCTGAAGAAAAAAAAAGGCACAACTAACAGAATAAACAAATACTGGAACCAATGGCTTCGCTGTGCTGAGGATTACTGTGAGGGAACAGTCTCTCCATAACTCAGTAAAGCTAAGTAGATCTCATGAGAATGCACTGCGAAGGCTATTGTATGTCTGACAGTCTGGTCAGAACAATAAATAACCAGAAATTTACTAATTGCACCTCTGGTATGGCCATTCTGTTGATCTGGTGTGCTTCAATCTCTAATGGCTCCCAGTGGTAAGGAAACGTCACGGACACCCTCAAATCAGGCTGCACCACTTCAGAAAATGGAAGTGTCTGTAACACTGATCTCCTGTGTGAAGTTCCCACCAACAGAGCAGACCAAGTGAAATCCAAAGGCGCAAAATATCACTCTGCTCTGGAGCTACTAACATACACCCACCGAAAAGGAGAGCACGGTCGTGGCTCCACACGTAAAGCACTTGGAATAGAAAACCACCTATTCTACCACAATGGCAGGATTTTGCCAAAGAAGAAGGAAACTAGTTCCCAGCTCTGCAACAAAACAGGGCTTAGAGGACAGTCAAGCCCCAGTGGAGGCTCCATAAGGTGAGTGAGGTGCCACGACCGCGTGGGGCATGTCCACAAACTGGAGGCCTACATCAACACCCACAACTACACACCCACCTTCACGATGCGGTGCCTCAGAAGGGCAAGAGAACCCTTCAGAGTTCTTAAATATACGTATATGTATGAAATAATTTCAATGAAGCAATAAATTATTAAATTTAGTTTGAAGATACTTTTATACCTTTTGGGCAACCCATCCCTCCATGGTGAGACCAGTTATCTATAAAGGATTGGCTGCCCACAAGCTACAGGGCAAGCTGAACTCTAAGGATGTTGCTGGTCTCTCCAGTGTTTGCAAACAGGAGATTAGGAGAGGAAATCCAGAAACGGAGGGAGGTACGGAAGCTTCAAGGTTCTCTTCCACTCTTGTGTACACCTCTCCTCATAAAGCTTTACTAGGCTGTGGTCTCAATGAGTTAGAACACCACGTTTTCCTCTGTATTTTGCATTACTTCTAACAAACAATCCCTCCCTAATGAGTGCAGGCTGATTTTATTTTCCAGACATGACTGCCAAACCCACAGTAACGTATGGAAAAAATGTACACACACATCAAAGCGGACATATATAGATATATAAATATACATTAAATGGATGGAATAAGCGTTTTCTGCATAACAATAGCTTTGTTTCTGCCACATCTATCTTCAGAGATGCAGATTTTTATCGTGGCAACTAACAGTATTCGTGACATCTTCATATACCGCTCGCACAGACAGACGTACCAGGAGGCTGTGGCAGGTAGGCCCCAATTAATTTTGATCGCTTCTTTTCATATCCCTTCTGCGTGATGTCACCTGCCGAGAAAAGAAAAGGAAAATCAATAAGATGTGGATAAAGACAGTGTCTAACAGCGGAACAGCAGCACCATCAGCTTGGCCACCACTGCACTGTTTGCCTTGATGATTACAATAAACAAATGAAAAGCACGGTATGATCATTCCACCCACAAAAAGCTCGTTTACATCAGAGCCATTCTGACAAGCAAATACCCAGCCTTGGTGTATTCCCGAGTCCAGTGGCACAGAGTTGTGAACCCGTTTTGAGATGCTGTCACACGTGCTTCCAAAGGCTACAATGACCTCCGTTAGGTTACTAAACAATGGATTACACAGGGTGCGTGGGCCCGTGGTGGCTGGCAAAACACATCGCTGATTAGCATTTTCTATCACTAATGGGATTTTTCTAATCAAGCATGTAAGGCACAAAAGACGTGGAACTGTTACTATTTCATTTCTGCAATATAAATGTTTTAGCTGATTTCTAAGCACTACCGAGACAAACAAAACCAAACCAAATCAAATGTAACACAGACCCACTAGAAAAAAAGTGGAATAAAGATTCTTCATCTGATTTTCCAATTAAATGTCAAAAAAAAGAAGAAAAATATTTTAATTCCTTAAATTCAATTATTATGATCCTTCACTGGGTCTGCAGGATCCTCAGGTAACTTTTTTTTATGTAAGAATGTAAGGATGAAAAAATATTTTTATTTAATAGTTGCCTAAAAGAAAATCATGGATAGTTAGAAAAGTAGAACAGAACATGCACTTTTAGTCTTATTAAGAGTTTGGAAGAGGTTTGGCATTGAAGTTGCAATACAGTCCTGGCTCTGGATGTCCACATCTACCTCCAATAGTAAAAATACTTAGAATCATGGAATCATAGAATCACCTGAGCTGGGAGGGACCCACAAGGATCATCAAGTCCAGCTCCTGTCCCTACACGGGACACTCCCAACATTCATTTCATGTGACTGAGGGCATCGTCCAAATGATTCCTGAACGCTGGCAGACTGGGTGCCGTGACTGCTTCCCTGGGGAGCTGTTACAGTGCTCCGCCACCCGCTGGGGGAAGAACATCTTCCTAATGTCCAACCTAACCCTCCCCTGGCACCTTCCTGCCATCACCACTAGTCCTATCACAGGTCACAAGAGAGAAGAGACCAGCACTTGTTCAAATACAGTTCAAACACCAAGATTCTTCTTTCCAAATGTGTCAACAGTTGTGCACACGTATACATGTACGTATTAAATTCAATATAAGCTACTTTGGACGTCAAAAAGAGTGACAGGTCTTACAATGATAAGAGTTTTGAAATAACACCAAATCCTCTACCCTTTCAATAAGCCTCTCTGCTATTGCGGGGCTCATCGTGCAGTTGAAGTTCAGTTGCAACACTGGACTTGTAAAAGGTTACGGTCTTAGGAGGACAGAAACCACAAAAACAGGTGCAGTAATCTTCAGCTAGACAGAGCACCAGACACCTGTTCTTCCATCCCTATGGTCAGCCTTCACCTAAGGAGAGCATTTGCCAAGAGGACTGCACACTCATTTCAATCCCAGCCACTCTGGTAAATGGATGCTAAATTAGCATCAAAGTGTAGAGACAGCTTCCTGTGGGTGGGTCTGAAATCAATACTACATTAAAACACCCCCAAATGTTGTTCCTCAGTTCAAGACCTTTTCTTGGGGATGGTTCCAATAAGCAATAAGGAGGAAAAATTCTCCAAGCCTCTGAGCCAGCCTCTCACCCCCAGCCGAACAATGGCGCTTAAAGTAACACCTTTCCTCTTTGCTACCATATCTCAAACTGCTCTAGAAAAGAAGTCAGCTCAAAGGAAAGTGACAGTGAAGCACTTCGAATTATAACCATCCCATATTTACTGAGGGAAGAAGTGGCAGACTTGGCAAGAGGGACCTAAGCTTTCAAAGTTCAAACCCACTGACTCTTCAAGCACATTTCTTCCCATTTTGAATACTTCTGGCATGTGTTCAAACCAGTGAAACGCGCTATTGTCATCATCAGCTTCTCAGAAACCAGACAGTAACTATAGATACCACTTCATTAAAACACTTACAAGAAAAAAAGTGTTTATTTCTCTTTGAAAATTATAAAACGTGAACAAGTTTTTATTTTAAAGTTTTGGTAACTCAATCACCATTGATTTCTTGTGTTCCTCAGTGCCAAACTCTTATGTATTCCAGACACATCTTAATTTGAGTAAAGGTTTGATTTTTTAGTTTACTATTGCTCTTAGGGGAGTACAGAGAGATCCCATGGAGAAGCACAGCTCCATTGTGGTACGAGCAAGTTAACAATGCCATGTTAACTATGCACCTGTTAACAGCAGGTACTTAACTACTGGTTACTCTTCCCTACACACAGTAGTATCTATACAAATCGATACGCACCTATATGCAAACCAATACCTCAGGCTATACATCCTAGACATTGCTTGTCCACCTACACTCATTCCCACAATATCAGGTCCTTCCACCAGTTTCTAGACCTATATTGTCTTTAATGGAAGGAAATGCAGAGAACACGCAATTTCTTTGACACCAAAGTGGGAAAGACAAATATCAAGAGGTATCTCCAGTCAATAACAAGTTTTCATTCAAATCCATATTCAGACTCACTCTTTTGAAGTCTGCCACATAAAGGAATTATCCTGAGAAGAAACAGTGGTGACTCCCCACATCACTGGGGAAATAATTTTTTGAGAAAATTTAATATGAAAGTATTTCAACTTGCAGGAGCTACTAGCAAATTCATTTAGAATTACCACTAATCTTTCTATAATTATATCCACCATTGCCCTGGCAACCAAATCTAAAAAAACATGAAGAGGCAAAATATAAAATCACCAGAACTTTCACTGTACTATCACTACTACCATTCTGAGATGGAAGTCAGTCAGCCATCCCATGTAGTCTGGGGAAGTATCACACTTTTTTTTTAATCAGGATTAATGATATTTGTATTTACTTGTATTTTTTCAGGTATACTGACTTCAGAACATAAAAAATAATTGATTAACCATTAAAATATTATACAATTAATGCAAAAATATTGCATTTCAAAGCTTTCTTGAACTCATTGTGTAAGCTCCTAATATATACTAAATGCAGCTCACCAAGAGTTATGTGAGCTTAAACTCTGCGCTTACTACAAATTGCCATTCACTCGGTTTTCTAAACACAATATTAAGACCTTTTGTGCATGTCCTTTATTCCTTTGCAAAAAAATAATTTTATGAGTATCATATAAGAAACAAATTCCTTTTCAGTTAGGTCCACCGAGCTCATGCCCTTCCACAACACAATAGTGAGCTTAGGCTCAGCTTTTGGAGAACATCAACTGGATTATATGAACGGTACTTCCTTGCCACAAGAATAAAGGACTTAAGCTACTGTTCCGTTTTTGATTAACCCTTCTTCTCTCGAAAAGCCAGCACTCTCAACACTTTGCTGCCTGCATTCAAAGTCCACCCCCAAAGATGGAAGGGAAAGGGTCTCGCCCACAATGTCTTCTGAGCACACGTGTTGGTTTTTCCATTCACCACAAGAGCAAACTCTTCGAAGCCCCTGCCCATGTTTACCTCCTCGCTGTGTTCTCTCTAGCTGTCTTCTGTGATACCTTTGTCTCCTTTTGTGCGGCATTTCCGAGCCGCGTTGCAGCGCCGCACGGGGCAGTTCTGGGAGGCAGCGGTACGAGCAGGGGAGGGGACTGGCGATGGATTAAAGGAGAAAGGCCAAGCCACGGATAAAGGGATGATGAAAAGATGCCAGCACTGAGGGCACGCAGCAGCAGCAGGAGCACATGGCAGCAGGGAGCTTTGGGGATGGGTGGGACAAGACACATCACAGAACGTCAGGCAGCCGAACGCTGGCAGCCCTGCTGAGCAGCTCCCCACAGCCCTCTGCCTTGCCTGCCCGTCTCCTCTGGCTCTTGCTCCATCCCCTGGCTCTGCTTCCAAGGTTCTGCCCTGCTCTACTGCTCCTTAGATTCATCTCACAGCTGGTCACCAGGCCTTCCTCCTCCTCCGTCCCCTCCTCCCAGGTTTCACTCACTTTACTGCACTCCGGGTTTTCAGCCTCCTGTTTACATCAGCTTTCTCCACTTTTTTTCCCCTCTGGACGTGTTGCTCTTTTCCTCCTCACCTCCACCGGAGACTTAACAGGTTTCTACCCTTGGACAGCCACAGATGGACACCCTGAAGGGTGCACCTTCTGAGGGCCAGGAGGGGAGAATGGGGCACGAGCCTAAGAGACCTGAACACACCAACAGTAACCAACACTGACAAGGTAGCAAGGTTTTTTTCCCCACTCACATTTAAAATGGTCAAAGACTGCTGAACAACAGTCACTCAGGACTTGATCCTCTTTCCACAAAATAATTTCACTTATTTCTAATCTCCTATGGTCTTTGGGGGCACAAGTGGTAAAATGTCATTTGTGCAATGGAAGAGAGAGCACAAATGAAAGACCATCCAACCCTCCAGGGAAGGTGGTTGCCTGGTTGAGTGAGTACAGGATCCGGGCTCAGGCACTCCACAGTCGTACTGCCACCTCTTTATTTGTGATTTGTGTCCCTATTTCTGGAGCTTCCAGAGTTGCAGATGGCAATGCTCTCCTACACTGGTGCTCACAGACAACAAGCATTCCGTAGCTATATTTAGAAAAGCCACGCTGTACTGCTGTTCACCACAACAGTTACTGTTTGCATTACACCTTCCAATTTCTTTGAAACTTCACTCTATTTTTTCTCCTTCCTTCAACAGTGTTGGATTTCTGCCTCCTCACAAAGCCAACGGGGCACAGGCAGGGAGGCAGGTCAGCACAACGCAACCACAGCGCACACGCTCACCACTGCAGAGGAAGGAACTCCAGTTAATGAGAGCCCTTTGGGATACTCCACGTTCTACAAGACATTCTGAGGAGTAAGAAATGCTCATAAATGCTGAAGTTATTCTCATTATCCCATCCCCTTTCCTGGCCCCTCCATGAATCAGCTCCATCCATTTACCTTCACGCCCTAGACTGGTCATGGAATTACAACTTAAAATGAAAAGAATAAAAAGGCACATTTTAAGTATTAACTTTTTTATTATTCTGTTGAGGGGAAACTTATTACATGTGGAAATACTTCCACATGAAAATTATTTGTACATTACTAACCTTCTTTAAAGAATTTACACTTTAAAAGCCGAGAGTGGTTAGAAACGCTGGTGCCATCAACAAATAACACGCTGTGCTACTTCATGAAAGCAAACCACTTAAAGTCAGTACAGTATAAACCTTTCCCTCGCCACTGAAATATGTATTAGCTGATCTATTATCACCCCCCAACACAAACACGTCCAGTCCTGATGGACTGCTACCATGATACACAGAGCAGATTTACTCAACTAAAAGATAATTATATGGGGAAGAGGAAAAACCCTAAACCAAACCCAATGCAAGATAAGTTTCGCCACACCTTTTCCTTTTCCCTGGATGCCAGTACCTCTCACTGATCTCAGATTTAGGACACAGCACAGGCGCAAAGCTCATGATAAAACCAGGACTACAATCACCCTGTTTAGTGCAGTGAAAACTCAATTTCATGTTCAGCGATCTTGCAGCCTGGCTGATACTGCTGGGTTTCACCACACACTCATGTTTCAAAATGAAATTTCAGACCGGGACTTTGAATTAGTTTAAGGCACTTACGGAAAAATCCGCCACGGTAAATAATGCAATCAATAGCTCCTCTCAAACACAGCCTAACAGAGAGCTCGCCGGGAGTGCCTTGCCTTTGCCCATGATTTTCTGCCCTCTAAAGATTTAATTTTCTGTACGACTTGTTTATTGCTGATGACTCAAATTCAGTGTCAGCATCTTGGCAAGAGGGATTTGAATGAAACAAAGCTCCTCATAAAGAGAACTGTGACTCATTTACTTCTCCCACTCATGATGCAGACAGTCTCCCTGTCTGGTCTCCCAAAAATATGCCAAGAGACAAAGGATTGCATTTCGGATGGTGCAAGTACAGAGACATCCAAACTGCACAAATACGCCTCACGTAACACAGACATTAATACAAAAATTCATATATCAGAAAGCAATTTCTTTTCCAATGTCTTTTTTAAAACACATGTAACCTCAGCAGCAGCTTAGAAAACTCCTCAGAACTCTGACAAAGAAACAAACAGCAAAGTGTGGCATGGACAGAAAAATCAATGTGATCCCACAGTTTCACTGCCAACAGTATCGCAAATTACCGTAACGCTCAAGCGCCCGTAAGGAGAGTATGCTGTAGCTTAAAGGTTTCAATTATGATTTTACACACATACAGCTGAATTCTTTTTTTTCCCCAAGGACACATTTTGTTCCTGTATGTTGCAAGCAAAGCAGAAAATGGCTGAATTTCAATGACAGATAAGGAGTGCTCCGTGTGTACTTTACAGCTTATAATGCATTCTAAAGTGGCTTCTAATTCAGGAAAAAAATATTTAAACAGATTATGCTATTAACAGATAAGATAAACTGTATTAGCACCACTAAAATAACAGATACAAGGTCTTTTGAATTCTAAAAGTATTCCTGTTCAAAATAAATACTTTCTTTCCATTCTTTCAACAGACAAGTATCTGCTGTACCATCTCCCAAGTTCTTATTTTCAATTATATGTTTTAAAAATAAGTAAGTGAGTAGTAAATGATTCTACATAAAAGACATTTTTTAGTATCTCTACCTTGAAACCCAGAAGACCCCTTAATGAGTTTCCCCACTTTCTGGTCCCAAAGCCTTCAGCACATTTTTCTGATACTCCTGGGCTTCCAAAGAAAGAAGAAAGCCAAAAGCCTCCTGCAGAAAACCCCCAAACACCTAACTGAGGCCAACCAAAACAATGCTGGAGATTTTCTGACTCAGCCTTTCCAGCGTTCGGCCGGGCTGAGCGGCGGCGGCATGGCCGCAGCCCAGGAGCCGGGTGTGCTCCTGGAGCCCCCGCGTCGCTGCAGCCGCAGAGCTGTGTGGTCCTCGGGCGCCCCGCAGCTCCCCAGGACGCAGCATTTGCGTGGCACTACTTTTAGAGCCCAGATAAAGTAAAGTAAACAGGGCCTGGTTGAACGGTGAAGGTTTCCATTCTCAGTGTCAAGAGTTTATTTCATTATTTAAAGCGTTAACAAATACTTTATATAATGAAAGCAATCCTTGCCATTTTTGGAATTTTATGGCTGTTGGGACCCTTCATAATGTTGTTTTCCTTCCTTTATTGCTTTATAAGGCTCAGAGGGCACCCTTGAAGTGTACATCCTTTTTGCAGCTGCTGGAAGCTCTTCTTTCATCTCTCCACTTGCTTTCCTGTTGCCTATGAGGCATTTGCCCGTTCTAGTTATTCTCCCTGTCTCTAACACAAACCGTGGAGAGTCAGATCTTGCTCAAGATAAAAATAAAACACAATTCTGAAAAGTACGCCTAAGGAAACATTCCCGATGAATGTTATTTAATAGACAGGCTTTATATTTCAAGTTAGAAACGTTCCCTGAAGAAAGATAATTACAGCAGTAATTCCACTTATCATTATTTAGAATTCACAGTTCAGAGCAAATCAGTCATTTCCATAAATGCCGTACTGCGCTGGGTACTGAACAAACGTGTGTCCCAATTTTTTTCATAGCCCCAAAAATGCCTTGAAAAAAAAAAAAAAAAACAAGAGGAGGAGGAATCCTGAAGGAGGAACACATAATAGATGTACGACACCAAATTCAAAATACATTATTTGAAGCAGTCTGTATGCATATGTCCTCCTCTGGGCAGAAAAATACTGTTAGGCTTTCCAAAAGGAAAAACGAGCAGTATCACAGTAAAATGATAAATTAACACGAAAATTTTTCCGCTTCTCAAGGAAGCCGCCTACGAAAACAACTCTCCTGCTTGTGACCTTGCATTTTTAAGTATTTAATTTTCACTACTTTGGCCATTACTATGTTTAATCAAAAAAAGTTCAAATGGGTTAAATCTTTGGAAGAGAACGCAAATCTAAAAAGCAACAGATTTCTAAATCTGTCATCCATAATTCTGCTTCCAGTATTTTGATGCACCACAGCATGACTGCAGAGCTCTTCAGAAATTTCAACTCAGAACAGAAATCTTGAATTTCTATTTTCCTATGCTGGGATTAAAAAAAAAGGACAGCTTTTACCTGATCTATTGCTACTTTCTCTCTTTTGATTTGGGTTCACCATAAAGCTTTTGTGTTTGAGATCAGTGATGCCAGTCAATAATAGAAGTGTTTCAGCACTATCTAAAATAATAATATTTTATTCTAATGTGGGTTAAAGACAACACGTTGAATTAAAAAATAGGTATTTAGAGCAGTTGTACTACAGCATTAGTGTGCCAAAGTGTCCAAATCTCTTCCCACAGTTTTTGTAAAAATAGAACCTCTTCTGGGCAAACCCCCCCCCTTCATGTAAATGCAAATTTCCATACACTTTGACAGCTGGATGCAAACGCAGAAAAGCCCAGATTTCTTAACATCCACTGGGAAAACTGAAGCAGAAATATTCCTTTTCAAACAATCAGAAGTTCGCTAATGGTTGTGGAAGAATACTGAGGAGCTGTAAGTAGTTGTGAACAGGGACATGAATTACCATAATGACTGTGCTGAGTGACCATAATGTCTTTAAAAATGCATCACTTGGGAGATCATCAAGCTCAACAACCTGCTCTACCATTTTGGTAAACCGTGTTTTGTTATACGACACACAATTTTGAAGATTAAAAAAAAAGTAATCATTTGCGAAGGGAAGATAAGTGTCTTCCAGGACACTATTCACATATTTGCGTTGAAATGCTAACACTTAATCAAATAAGTTCAGTCAGTAACTTCCTTCCTAATACTTCCAGTTCAACCCCCTCCATCACAAACTCCATTGCCAGTATTCCAGAATCATAAACACCTATTGCCCATAACCGCCTGACACACCCATCATCTGCTTCCCTGTTTCCAACAGCTGAGACACAATCATGAGTTCAGAGTGCCAAAGTCATGGGAACCACGCTATGCGATGCTCCAGAAAGCTTCCATACATCTACAAGTTGTAATAAGCAGCTCTCCCAACAACCTAACCCACACCCACACCATTCCAGTCACCAGTAACTCTGGTTCTTTTTTCAAGCTTCCAAAGACTAAAATAGCTTTAGTTTATTAAAAAAAAAATCTGAAGTATACAAACATACTCACCTCAAAAGCACACAAAGGAATGACTTCCTCAAACCCTCAGTCCAGTGTCTTGCTATGCAAGAGGAGCAGATCAATGCGAACACCCTTCCTCTGAGTGACAACACTCCGTAACAAGAAGCAGTTGTTTCCATCTTTCTGTCTGAGCAGGCTCTTAACTATTCTGTGCAAAATAAAACTACTTTCTTTAGAGCTCCCTTGGCAGAATGCCCTTTGAAAGACGGTTATCTGTGGTGTTACTGAAGAGCTGAGAATTTGCTTCAGATCTTCTCTGGAGAAGGAAGAGTTGAGTTTTACGTGCTCTAACATACGCGTTAAATGAAGGCTTCTTCTTTTGTGAGACCCATTAGTGACCGTCCAAAGCACAGAATACATCACCTAAACTTCCCCAAATCACACCTCTTTCTAAAGTATTTCTTCTTGGCTTCCCATTCTGTTCCTGCTGGCATGGCCGTGACGGATCCTGATATTATTTTACCTGGGCACCTAGGTTTCACCAAGCAGAAGAGCACTTACAGCTTAGACAGAAGGCGTTAACATTCAGTTGCATGTTATGGATCTAATCATGATTTTCTCTATATCCCACAGTACAAACAACCCAAAACTGGTACGAAATTGTGTGACTCTTCTTCTATGTCTCACACAGTTGAAAAGTAATTCTGATGTCACTACCAGAGACAGACAGCACTACGCTCAGAGATTTCTGAGCTGTAACACCGCAGTACGTATGTATTGCTGCTGTCTTCCCAAGGGAATCTCTCCATCATTTTGAGCCTCAGAACTTCACTTTAGCACAACATTACACACCGGCTGTGTCTGCAGATCACCTGATGTACCACTTCTGTCCCAGTGCAGGTTGGTGGTGAACTGACTGGTGAGACAGAATACGGCGGCTGCACGCGGCATAAGTAGAGCAAGCTGGAAGTGATGCCTTCACTGAGGAAGCATTGTGGAGCGAAGGAAAAGACTCCTCTTCATAAACCTCGCTGCTCGCTTTTATGTGAGGAAAAGCTCACCTCCCATTTTAGTGACCTTATCCTTCAGCAGGTCTTAAAACGTGTCAGGCAGGCACTTGGGGCGACTTCTGGGTTATCGAGTCCAGTCCCCAGTACGGAAGGAAAGATGTCAAACCCTTTTAGAAAATTCAGATTCACTCCTTTTTTTTTTATTCCCAGTGTTGTTGCATCCTATCTCATAGCATCATCTTTTTCCCAATGTTTCCACTAATCTGCATATTATCAAGTTGAAATAATTCTTTTCTGTTTAACCCTGTACCACAGGCTTTCCTGGCCTCCATGCAGACAAACTTCATTTGCCTACAAAAGGGAGCAACCTAAACAAAGCAAGAGATCACACCAGTCTTGTACAACATTTCTAATCAAAGATAACTTGTGTTGTACTTTCTCAAGTTTTACATTTACCTCTCTGTCTTTCACTAAATTTCCTTCAAAATGCACTTGAAGTATCCCATTCCATTAAAATCAGACATGTGGCTCAGAACACCTTTTATTCCCATTCCTAAACATCATTACTACTCACTACTCATATTGCCACTTGTTGTTTGAGAATTACGAAGTCTTACCGCTGGATTTTTCCCCACTAGTATTTTTGCATGTAGTATTCCGGCACGGATATCATCTAGTTGTCTACTTCAACAATAAACTGAGTCTTTCTTCCATTGTTATTAATATGTAAGAGCGACCATCAACGCTGTTTCTAAAAAGATAAAGGCGTCCCAAACCACACAGTATCACAGTATCATAAGGTTGGAAAAAACCTTTGAGATCATCGAGTCCAACCTATGACCCAACACCTACACCTTCCAGTTCCTGGAAGTATATATTTTTCTACTAACCTGAGATAACAAAATAGTCGCTGCAATTAATTTGCAATTCAAAGAAAACCAAGTTTGTATTTTTAACCAAATCTGGGTTTCAATACTAAAGCAGATGTATGCAGAATGAATTGACCTATCTCCAACTATAAATACTAGAATGTGCCTGTCCAGGTAATGTAGAGTAAATGAAATCTGTCTCTGGTCTCAAGAAATCAAAATAATTAATCCTTATTTTACAGCCTGTAAACGCAATTTAGGCTGGTGTTTTAAAATACATTTTGTTGACGGCTTATATGATCCAACAGCCGGATACAATAAAACGAACAGCTACTTACAGGCATCTGCAACATGTGAACTGCAATACATGTCAATAAGGTACCCAGATCACTTTTCTATGTAAAAAATTCATTTGAAAACTGTCACTAGCCTAATTTCTGCATGAACCAAAGTACTGAAATTCCACTCTAAAAAGGTATTCATGTCATTTTCCGACTTGGTTCCAGACGGACCTCAAACAGCAAGAAGAATTAACATCATCAGGTTACTCAACTTGATTCCAAGCGTGTCTACTAAAAGAACGGAGAAGCCCAAAAGCAGCTCGCTGTTCTACTGATACGTGGGCAACGTGTTTATGAAGCGCTGAAAATACACATCCTTTGACTCAAGGACTTCTATTACCCAAAGGCTGACTCAGATCCTACTCTCTTCAGCCTGCAAAACAACTCAAAAGGAAAAATAGTTGCATATTTCCAATTACCTCAAGACGTAATTGATGTCCCTGCTCTCCACAGCTTTCACAATACTTGACAAGTCCATTTTTCCCTGCTGTAGCACCTCCAAAGGCTCCTAAAGGTCCGTGACATTATTATAGACCTAATGTGACAGCTCGTACTGCTGTTAGCTCACAGTAGCTGTTCTCATGGGAGGCATTTCCCTCCTGTACCAGCGAAATACAGCACTTGGAAAGCTGCAAGTTTCTGCTAGGCTCAAGGTCCACACTTCTACACAGTTGGAAAATTAGATCTCCATACTCTCATCCTTCTTATTTTTCTCCATTTCCAGCTTACAATTACTCTTGATTGAGACAGAAATTTGCTGTGGTAAGCCAGACGTGCAAACGTTTTCTTCCTGCAGCTATACTTGCCAATAAAGACTACTCAACATGCAGCAAAGCAACAAGAGACTTCATTTCATACTCTGTTATCGAATCCTAGCTGGGAAATAGGACTAGCAGAGCCTTAGAAAGTAGTCATCTTCACGAAATTAAGAATGTTAAGAATTAAGGTAGTATTTACAGCCTCCTGTAAATATACACAAAACATCGGCTTTTCGACATAATTTGGACAGCACATACACATAGGTTGGTTTGGACAGCGATGCGTGTGACCAACATGCACCCATCAGCCACCAGCCTTCACACTTGTCCACTGAAGTCCAAGATCCTCAGTCCTGCAATTATGTCTCGAAGCACATCTGGCCCCCAAACACTGCTGATCTGAGTGCCCAGTGTGGGTGGAAACCTAAACCTCACAAAGTCACGGATGAATTATCGACTGAAGTTACAACTTTGCTCGCTGTCCTACACAAGTGGACTCATACACCCAAACAGACCTCCTCTGACTTGAAGTCCACACCAGCAAAGGAATCCGAACAGCTGGTGGTCTGAGTGATGATTAAGAAAGAACTCGATAATCCTGCAACACTAGGCACAAGCCACGTCTTTATTTTCTTCTGCTTATTTCTTGTTCAGGTTTGGTATTTTACTCATTTCTCTCTTCTGCTTTCCAGTGGGCTCTGATATCGTACAGCTGCGTCAGAATCACATTTTCAGTGATCTTCAATCTTCCTTGACTTACAAATCATCAGCTGCTCAGCTCTGCCTCAGGTCATGGGTGTCCACAACCAGGTGTCCATCTGCTACAGGAGCACTGATCAGCCACACTCAGAACCACTGATCCTACAGTTGCATTGCAGAAGTCTTTAATCACCTCTTTGCTGTTTAACGTTTGCAAGGCTCATCATTCTTTTTTTTAATTTACCTATATTAATCATCTGCAATCTCCGATATCGCTCATTCTAACATCCTCACGGATCAGCTGCTGTCCAGCTAAAGCTTTCCAAGGCTGAGGCTGACATCAGACCTCACAATTGTTTCCTTCCACATTCAGTCTGAAAGTTGCACTGTCTGGCCCCTGTAGGAATGCCTCACGGTTTTCATCTCATTCAACACTACTGTATGACTTCTTATGGTAGCACTGCAAAGCCCATCTCCCCTTCTGAGCATCTCAGTTTTCACTACAGTTTTCATTTTTATAATTCAAACATGGACAGCACAACAAGAATCAGATGCTTTCGTTAAGTAAAAGATGACACCCACACTATTTATGTAAATAAAAGTGAGAGGCATCTGAAGACCTGTGCGTGTAAGATGGAAAGAAAACAGCACCTTCAGACCTTCCAGAAGACAACTAATGACTTTCGCCACTTCTTTAACAATGTCATGCTTTAGATGTCTGAAGAGGTAGTAATTAACTTTTACGGCTGGAAGAGTTTAAGAAACACAGGAATGGTCACAGTGGGCCCCTTCCAACATTCTTTCACATCTTTCATCACTTACAGCTAATCAAAGGACAGAGTAAGGTAAAAAGTTTGAAGCAGAAAATGTAAATAATCCATCCTCCTTCTCCTCAGAGTGTCATTTGATCAAAAGCTGTTATAGACTCACCTAAACCTCAGAGCACTCCATTACAAAAACCTTCTGGGATTCACTGCCATGGCTCAGAGTACCTTTGGTTGCTTAAATAAAACTGGAATCGCATTTTGAATCTTGCTGAAGTCTTGGCCTTGATAGCTTTCAATGAAGAATTCCACAGTGTAATTAAACTCAGTGTGAATTTGCCAACTTTTAAGTTAATTAAATACCCCCCTACCCTCTGCCACGAAAAGTTCATGACATACCTTCTCCGCAGCATTCGTTATTTGACACGCTTTTGTCAGCTCCTCCTTGCTTGGCTCTTTGCAAGGTAATTAATTCCAGATTTTCAACACGCTTTAGATACAGATTTTTTCCATGCCGTCCATCATTCTCACCCCACTCTCACAGCACAGGGCAGTTCTCCCATGGGTGAGGAGAGGCAGAAACGCTCGGCAAAACACTCCAGCCCAGGGTTTCCCAGTGCTCTCAGTCCATGGCTCCCAGCTGCCAGCCCTGCACAGCACTGCCTGCCTACCCCAACTACCAGCACCCACGCTCACATCTTTCTTCCGACAGGACCATCTCCATCTAAAAAACTGTAAATATAAAACCTAATCCCAGAGTGAGCTTTAACAACAGGTAATCATCTCCCAAGTGAGAAACCTTGACAGGTCTAATCTTACAGTAAGGTTAAGACTCAGGCAGTCCAAAGCCACAGCTTTAAAAGTAAAATAAAAATTATTCATCCCAACACACAGATCCCACACACAACACGTTTGGAGTATTCACACACCCAGATAAAACCAAAACAACTCCTTTAGAACTTAGACTTTTATATGTATTATTTCATTCTGTATTATATAGACTTCTATATTAAGAAAAGCTGTCCTTACGACGCTTGTGATTTTAGTACCAGCAATCATCATGTTGTCATTAGGACCGAGTTTTTCTGTTAGTTGATTGTTGTTTTCCACTTTATAATTGCCCCTCTCTTTGCCTTGGCTGCCCATTTGCGACTTGAAGGACTCTAATGCAAAAACCACTTTTTCTCCAGGACGACACAACTTCTTGTTTACTTTCAGTCAAATACAATGCTACCTCAAAAATCCCTCTGGATTGCAGCAGAGTGGTTTGAACACCCACTTCAGCCTATGTCTCGTCTGAAAACACTAAAACCAGCAGAATAAGAGGGTTGAAGAGATTGCAATGACAAAGACATATTTTTCCTTCCTCAAAGTTAGAAAGAAGAATTTAGCGAATAAAAGAATGGATCCCCTTTCCCCTTGTTTCTTATTAGGATTCTGTTCCAAATCTTTCAGCAGCAATAATAACATTGCATGCGCCACATTCTCACTAACCCCATCCCTACAATTTCTCTCCTAAAAGCGGTTAAGGTAGCAGGTAACATATAAATTTTTAGGTATCTTAGTATCCTGTGATTGTAAATGATCAGCACGTGCAGCTTCCTTCTCTTTACTTCTCTGAAATGCAAACCGTGTGTAAACACACACACACACACTGTGTGTAATACTGGAGACTGAAACAAGAGACTCAAGAGCTGAAACTAAAGAGGGCAATGTGGCAGTCCAAGACAAACCAACAGCACATCTCCCCAGTGGCTATCAATTTATTTCTTATTTAAGAAGCTGGAAGAAGCATTCTCAGAACAGTTTCCATTTAAATCTAAAAAGCGATGCAGCCAAGTCTCTACACCCAAAATACTAGGAGGTTTCTTCAGACATGGCTACTCCTACATAGGAGTTCTACACAAATACAGTACCATTGTAAAACACCTCAAACGCAGAAGTTATATCAATGAGCACCAATGTAAAGTTAGTACCCATCTCAGTAAACTCAAGGAAAAAATTCCTGAAATGTCTTAGTCCTTAATTTTTCACCTTCCATTTCCACTGGTATTTAAGTACTTGTCCTACGGAAAGGTTTCTGAGACTCCTTTTGCACAGAATTATGCTACAGCATAAAGCCACTAACTCTTTGGAGTCATGGATACTGAAAGGGTTCAAAATACAAAAGGATACTAAAGCTGCACCCAGGGTTGTGGTTACAGGCACAGTGCGGGCACGTCCAGCTAAGACTGGCTGATGCCCTGAAAAGTCTGGGTGAATTGAGGAGCGGCTCTATAAGTACGTTTACGTACCAGTGGCCACTGCTGGTGATCAGTGACCAAGGGAAGGAGCATGAACAAGGATGCAAGCATAAATTAAAAAAGAAAATACAGTGACTACAATGTTTTTATTGGGTTAAGCTCCTGCCTGCCAGGACGGCTTCTGTAAAGCTAACAGCTCCGAGGAACGAACACTGAAATGCCTTTCTGTTAAATTATTAATTTACAAAACTGAGATTCTGACTTCTTCAGACCAAGAAACCATCATGGTTTAGTGCTAATCCATTCCGCAGTTCCAGGTGCACCGTCAGAGCCGTATTGGGTCACACAGAGCCTGGAAGAGCACTTTTCTCTGCAGCTTTTAAGTACCACTGTAATATAAATAATGCATAACAACAAACAAGCACATTTGTACCTCCACCATGGAAAAAACCACTTGCCCTGAGTTTTATAAATCAGGCTGTGTATCCATTTTCACTCCTTAACCTCTGCACACCGCATGTCAAACAGCCCTTCTAAAAATCACGAGTTTTTGCAGAGTCAGGTGCTGCATAATGGCTCATTTCAGAAGTCACACAGCATCCATATGCATGAAGAAACGACGGAGAAAAAAAGCAGCTCAGCTTATTTGTCTTTTGGTCGCCTAATCAAAAAGCTGAATGGATTCATTTTTACCACATCAATGAAACCACTGGGGAACAATCAGAATTTTTTCTCCATGTGACGCACAAATGACCTTGGCTATAGACTCCACGTAATGAAAGACAAGCCCCTGTTTCTTCCGCATATACCAAGGCCATGGATCACCTCTGCTCACGTATGTAAGGAATATCAGACGCATGGCAGCAGCACTCGCTCTCTTTCCACTCCCAGAATACATCAAGAGGTCTTCAATTTCCTTCCAGTATAAGCATGGGAGATCAGGAAGATTGGATTCAGCCTGGAGGAGACGGAGGGGAGATTCATAGCGGGTCACTGCTTCTTCTCAAGGGAAGGCGAATGAGCAGGCGCTGAGCTCTTATCTCTGGTGACCCAAGACAGGACCCGAGGGAATGGCAGGAAGATGCCAGGGGAGGGTGGTGGCGCACTGGAACAGCTCCCCAAGGGAAGCAGTCACAGCCTGAAAGTATTCCAGAAGCGTTTTGCCATCGCCCTCAGCCCCACGGTGTGAATGTTGGGGTGTCCTGTGCAGGGACGGGAGCTGGACTCAATGGTCCTTGTGGGACATTCTATGATTGTAAGATAAGACACCAGCCAGGGTAAGAAGTGAGATAAGAAGGATTCTCTTTCTCGTAAGCATCGATTCAATGCGCTTTCCTCAGGACTACGTCAGAATGCACTCACAACCTCACAGCATCCTTTCTTCTTGAACTTTTCTACCAAAAATGGCACTGCTTTTATCTCAGAATTTGCCAGGTCTCTGCTGGAGCCTCCCCTGGCTCATTGCGACATCGTCACCGCACAGGAGCCAAACAAACCCAAACCGGCAGGCGGGCGCCACTCCCAACCAAAACATTTCCCCACAGAGCTGAACCTCAGGTACCTTGAGAGTCTTCCTCCCCTTCATCCGTCCTCCTAGAACAGGAGCCTCGACAGCTCCTCTTCACAGATGGATTCACCAGGCATTGCTCCCGTGCAGGGTGCCCGCAGTTTCCAGCAAACCTCTGAACTAGTAAATTCTAGAAAGATCCTCAGGTAAGTGGGCTACTTACCTGGCTACTCCACCAATGCAGAATTAAGAGAAGCTGATAAAACTTGGGCTGCAGCCTCCTGCAAAGTTATGGGCTGCATTGGCTATCTCATAATTATGGAAAACAATATAATACTGGATTTTTTATATATGTATCTATATATATATTTATACATAGTCCATTACATGTTTATTTTATGAAACAGTACATAAATAATAGTAGATTAATACATTATTTACAACAAATGGAAATAAATAAAATATCAATGGAAAATCACTCTTATCATTGTTGGACCTCTAGAAAGTCTAAAATATAGAGCCATGGTCAACTTAAAACCAGAACACAACTACCTTATGTCCTTGGATAGTGAGAAAAGGGGGCAGGGGGAACCCAAATGTAAACTTAGGCTCAAATGGCATTTAAACCACCTACAGCTCCTCCTCTTAACCTCAAACTGTTCTTTTTAACACAGGCACAGGCCATTTCCAGCCTACTCACACTGTACTGCAGGCACTGCTGGGCTGGTCAATCTGAAAGACATGAACAGAACTCTGCTGCTGCTCCCAGCTTAAAATTAAACGCCAGACAGAGGATAAAGTCTTTGCTTCTGACTGAGGAAAAGGAGCTGCCTGAGTAGAGAGCTCAGGAGAGCTATGGAGATGGACTGAAGACACGTGAACCTCAGTAAACCATACTTTTCCTCTTTTGTCCATGAAAATTCAATAGGTTGCAAAGCTTTAATAACAACGTTACTTTAGACAAGGCTGAGGCTGAATGTGTTCTCATTTACACATGCCTCATTTATTATTGCATTTCTTCTTCTTTTAGCTACAGCCTGATTTTTTGCAAGCAGCAATCCAAGAACTGACACTAAAAGAAAGCCCCTGAAAGCTCAGCTTTCTGCGCGGTGTTGTGTAGTTAACTTGCATCTGTAATTTGCTGCCTCAGAAATAAATGCTAGGGTGCTTGAAAAAGTGACTTAGATTTGTGATATGAATGAGTTTTCCTATGAAAATCTCTCTATGAATTCTATATGTTTTTCTTTCTACTACTGCGTTCTAGTTCCAGTTCCAGAACCAAGATTTACACCCCAAATTTTCCCCTGGTGTGACACAAGTGCTCCAACTTACCCTCCCAGCTCTACTGAAAACAGAAGCCTTTTCTCCAGGTTACACTCAGCACTCAAGACAGATGGAAAGAGAGTCTTCATAAATGTGAAATAAACTTAACGAAACATTAGACAGGGAAAAGGCATTTTGACACACTTCACAAACCCACGTAAGGAACTCTTGGTCACAGGTGCAGAAGGCTCTGCCACGTTACTCATCATGATTTTATCTTGTAAGAAAAACAAGGAAGATGATTTCCACCCAAACTCCTACCTCCCTGGCACCCAACCATAGGAAAACTGATGGCAAATCACCATTTTATTTAAAACTTCCTTCAGCTGCTCCAAAGAAAAAGCAGGGCAATCCAGAGGAAATATAAATTAAAAAAAAACAAAAACAAACCAAATCTCTTAAAGGAGGGAACTACACTACAAATAACTACGGATAACTATTCATTTCAGAGAGCAAGGATAAAGCAGGGAGACTTTACAAAAGCAACAGTATCTGAGCTTTTGCCTTCCTTTAGCAGCTAACGCCAAACGTGTTTCCCCTTGTCATATTTGCATGCACACCTGCGTCCCACTGAGTGGCACAGGGATGGAGTTCTGATGAAATTGCTTCTTAAAGTATCTACCACCCACATACTGCAAAGCCCACAGAAATCACAGGCTGCACACATCCATCTACCCATCTATCGCTTAGATGAGGCACTGGATACGCAGCAGCCCTTCCATTGGGTGCCAGAGTGCAGGGTCATTCTCGTTGCTTTTCTACGCAAGACAGTGGCAATGCCCCATTTAGATGTTTCCATCTAAGCTAGTGAGGGTTTATCAACAACATCACCGCACGATCTCCTCGTTACAGTTATTTTAGTGCATGAGGAAATAACATGTGACTTGCTAAAAGTCATGTGGGCAGTGAAGAGACATGAAGGTAAATCAGCAGCGAGTGTTACCCATCCTATTAAATTATCTTTTAGAAAACACAGAAGATGCCTGAGAACACAATGTTTTCCTTCCTTCCTGATGATTAAATGGATCTTGAGGTCCCTCCTTCTTGCTTTCATAGGTCACCAGGCTATGCAAACAGCTTGTTCTATATAAGCAAAAACTAGACAGCTTAGAAAATGAATGTGGCTGAACTGAGAGTGCACAATTTTTTTTTAAGTACAGAGGCTGACTCTGATTTTCTTTCTCAACTACACAGGTTTTTTTATTAACACCTGACAATGCTCTTCTGTAGTCCAGCCAAGGTTGGTTGCGCATCATTACTAGCTCATTCGTATTTTTCTGGGGAAATTTTACAGATTGAAGAGCACATCCATTAATGGCAGAGAATCCCATCTCTGAAGAAAGGACCTATCCCAAGAGGTTGTATTCAAACATCCTCCATAGAGAATAATATTAAATACTGAGCTGTGGTAAACACCACAGTCTGGCAAAACAACATTAGAACAACACAAAATTCATCTCTACTTATGTCTTTTATATATTAATGTACCTACTGCAACTAAAGAAGAGAGAAACGTGTGAATTATTGGGATTAAGCCTATAAAACATAATTGGAAATAACTAGAAGCCAAAAGCAAATGGATAGTAGGAATCAAGAGAAGATAATGAGGAACCTCATATCTACAACATCATACAAAGTCGTGGTAAGCCTTATCACGGAGTGTGACTTTGTGTCATCACCCGAACAACAGACCTGTGGAAACATTTCCATATATTGGAAATCCATGAAGACAAGTTCCCTCCAGGAAATATGATAGATTTCTATATAATCACGAAGAGCAGATACAAGGCAGTATAACAGTTTCCCATTTAAGAAAACAGAAGAAATAGGTACCCCAAGGAAAATATCAAGCTGCAGATTTAAATGAAATTGAAGGAAGAAGTACTTTTCTACACAGCACGTAACTCCCGCATGGAACTGATTGTGAAGGACAACAGCTAAGGACAGCTGCAAAAAGGGATCTGTAGAAAAAGGAGGTGCAGACATATGTTGGACCAGACATAAAAGGACTTACATCTCTTACTTCCAGAAACTCGGAGGCTCTATGAGGGGCAGTCACGTTACCCCTGTCCTGTGCTATATTTTTCCCCTCATCACCCACAGCTGGCGGGGGATGGAGCAGAGATGGGCTACTGATGAGATGAACAGTTTCAGCCTGTGGTACAGCCAACATGCTGGAGTTCCCTGATCCCCCAGCTCCTTGTCTCTACTGAACCTGCTTCCAGCCATGGGCACAGTGCAGAAGCTGCTGCTGGCACTGTCTAATCTTCTCCTTAAAATGGACAGAAGGTCAACTGGCATCGACCAAGGAGTCCCATCAAGATGCCCGCGGCACCTGGCAGATACCAGCTGAATCACTGCTGAGTGGATCTCGGGGATTGTTTGGAGCCCAAGAGAAGGCTTTTGCCTGGGACCTCCTGTATCATCTCTCCTACCAGCGTGTGTGAGGCCAGTGGAGAAAGAAATGAGTTGCATGGCTACGTGGACACCAATACTAAACTGCCAGGACTTGGTTTAAGAAGAAGCAGGAACAAACAGTACTCAGTTCTCTCCAGGATTTCTCCACAAGGGAATAATTTCTCCCTTTCCCTTGGAGATAAAGGAATTCAAGCTTTCAGTCTGCCGAGAAGTGGAGAGATGGAGAGATGCATGACTATTCATGTCATTTTGGTTACAGCCATGTCATTAAGCAAGAAGACAAAACATGAATTAGGCACAGGAATTCCTTATGCCCTTGTATGATTTGTCTTTAGGCATCTAAAGCACTAGCACAGGTATTTCTGGCAAATGAAGGAGAACGTAAATTAAAGCACACACTAATAACACATTATATCTGCAATCTAAACTAGCAGGTATGTTCATCTTATATACGAACATATTCTTGAAGTTGCAGGATCCTAATTTAAAAGATAAGCAATTCAAAGCTTCCTTGGTTGACAGTCCAGGTAATGAGATTTTTTTCCCCTGACATCTTGTGTTTCATCTTACTTCACAACTAAATAATTTACTGTATTTTTAAATATATATATATATATCTTAGCATTCTAAACAGTAAGCTGTGTATGACCTACTTATTTTGAATTTCCAATATAGAAACAGACATTCCAGGAAAAAAATATTTCCTCTGCAACTGTCAACTGAAGGAAGTTGATTTAATCTATGAAACAAAGACTTGTGAAGGTGAGATACACGCACCAGTAATCACGGGAAATCTTTTGAACTGAAGTACTAATTCTGAGAAATGAGTTTTCAATTAAAAGACATCACTTCCCACGTGACTCATCAGTCGCTAAAGCACGGGACAGCTTCAGGCCATATCAGTGTGGCACCTCTCTCAGGCCACCCTGCAAGCGATGTTGAACGTGCAGCTCCTGCATAAACAGCTTAATCGCAGGTATTTGCACACCTAAAAAACACACAGGCCAATGCAAAGAGCTCATCAGCTGAAATGGAAGTGGTTGCACTTTCCATACATGAACAAAGCTGTCAGGACACTCAAAGACTTCAGTGTAATGACCACCTTTAACACTTTCAGGACCTCCGTGGAGAGCCCAAACAGACGGTCCAGAGTTTCTACTAGTGCTGTTTATTTACTGTACCCATGCCTGCCTTCCTGATTAAAACAAGAAAAAAATAATTAAAAAAACCAGTTGAGTCAATTACAAGGGATTTGAAGGCTGCTGGAAAATGGTCCAAGTGCTTAAATGACAAGAAGCTTCTAAAACGCCCTTTGAAGTCTGTGGAGGGAGTCTCCGGAGGCTCCACAGCACTGCCCAAAAGCTCGCCCGCGGGACAGGCAGCGCGACCATGCTGTGGGGAAACCATACAAGGAAATGGTCAGAGGGCTGGGAGACAGGAATAAACCAAAACAAAATGAGTGCTTAAATGCAGCAGGTAGCCAGTGTGGAACGCCCCCTCTCCCTCACCGCTGAGCTAGAAGACGGTTCAGGACAAATCGTAGCTGCACCACCTCTGAAATGCTCACACACAGCATCACTGGTACAGGCGGTCCCACATTGATGAAGGCATTGTATAAGCAAACGTCTTTGCTGTTTCCGAAAACAAGAGAGAGCTGGGAAAGCCTTTTCTGCTGTTGAATTTCTGCTCAAACCAAAAAAAATCCAGCCAACCTGTAAGAATATATATTTGTTTCTGCAGAAGGTAACACTGAGAAAGGAATAATTTTCTTAAGCAGGCGTATGGAGCCCTGTAACGTGTGCGGAAGCAGCTTCTTGGGTACCACTGATCCACAATGAAGCTCTGGCAAGGAAAGGAAATCTTTCCCTTCTTCTTCAGACAATCGACAGACGTGGTTTTTTCAATCTTCTGGAGACCACGAGCCTTCACACCCGCATGCAAATGTACTCTGTTCCTGCATATTGAGCACGAGTTCAAGCATCTCTGCGTCCGGCTGCCAGGCCACTACCCACAAGATCGTCTGAGTTGTTGAGGGCAGAATTATTCAAAAAAAGGGGAAATAGTTGACTATAATCCAATGGCACCGCGTAGTACAGCCTGCAGTGAGCGCGTTCAGGAAGCACAGAATGTATGCTCAGAGTTATGAGATTGGAAATACTGGCACTAAAAGGAGTTAGAAGTGAAATGGTTTCACTGGTATTGCAGCATTTAAAAATAAAACTACATCCCTTTCCTACAGGTAGCATAGATGGTGTTGGATCAGGATGAAATTTTTTGCATTACAGAACTTAAAAATGCTGCACTTCGCAAACTTAAAACTCATGGGATTTGGAATATTTCTAGAATACATAAATTCATTTGATATCATTCACCAATCCCTTCTATATTTTACTTGAAAACATAAAATATAAGCCACAGAGGAATGGGCAACTAAAGTCAAACGAAAACTACGACTTCTGCCAAGATCAAGAGAGCTTGATTTTGAAAAATAAAGACAGAAACCTAAAGCCCAGTCCCGGCCTTTCTCGTTAAGACTATGAGTGATTATCCAGGTTGCACTGGATTTAAGATTTAAACAAAAATATACCAGAGGGCAATAACAAGGTTACAGACAGGAACATTAAAATTTTCCAGCAGGCAAAAGAAAGCTACCAAGCATTAAAAACATATTTGTCTAGAAGGTTTGAAATGGCGAACATGCATTCATCAGAAACTGAGGCGCGATTCCAGCCTACACTTCAGAAACAAAGTGGTAAAGCATTTCCAAAATATCTGGTGAGTAGCAACTACCAGAAAACACGAGGTAAAACCTTGCAAAGGGATCCGCTGTCTCTTTGCATCTCTGGATCAAAACAATGAGGAGTTATTATGGAAAGACATTTTGATAAGCAAGCAATTAAAATCAATGTTTTAAATAAACTTTTTTGAGTTAGTGGTTTTTGAAATGGGAAGTTAAGTGATGCTTCAGAAATTGTTTGACCTCCCCCATTTCTGAAACAGCAGCTCAGGGTTTCACAGTTGTTTCAGAAACATTATTTTGCCTACACAATTCTTGCCTTTTTATTGCAATGCAATAAAAATAACCCCTTACCTAATATAGAAAAATGATGCAGAAATATTTCAGACAGCCCCTAACCCTTCCTACAAGCAATTCACTGCAACCAAACGTTGAAATGCAAATACACGATGCAAGTTCACAAGCACACCTGCCAGCACCTTCTGCAGACAGAGACGACCACGGAGTCACAATGAAGCCCAGAAATCTTGGGGAATGGAAAAATCAACGAGCACACACTGAAATTAAAACATAAATTGTGTGGTGTGCATGTGTTTCGCAATATCTGAAGCTGTAAAACTGCTTCAATGAATGTTCAGAAATTGCAGTTTCATTTTCCTTCTTCAAGTGCTCCACCAGGAGCAGGTCTGGGTACCCTTCCCCCCGGCGACAGCCAGGCTCTCGCCAAGGCGTGTGCCAGCGCCGGACACAAAGGCTTTCAGGGAAGCACCGATGCCTGGGTTTGCAGTGTGCTTGTGCGTGCACACGTGGTTCTTCTGCTGGGAATTTAAATCAAGTACGACATGTAGGGCATTCTGCCTGTAAAGCCTGCAGCAAATGCAGAAGTGCTGCACAACAGCCGTCGCCGGTGGCACCCGTGCAGCGCTGCGAGAACATACAGGGTTGGGGCATGAGCTCCATCCAGCACGGGGCTGCCAACGGTGCCAGCTGGCAGGCTCTGGCACTGCGCCAGGGACCCGTGCGATGACAGCACACGCTGGGCTCACTTCCACCCAGCACCAGGGATGGGACACCCAGTTTTGTCCCTTCAGCACTACCCAGCACCACCACCTCCTTCAGGCCTTCTTCAGGGTCCCGAACACATACGCCAAAATCCTTCAATGCAGCCCTCGTGTTCCAGCCCTTCAAAGTGGGGGAAGAAGACCAGCAACACACAGACATACATAAATAACCCTGCCATTCGACCCGGAAGGACCAAAGAAACCCCAGCACCAATCGCTACGCGGCCAGAGATGGCCAGCCAGCTCCAGCAGGACAATCCAGCTCCAGCAGGTCAATCCAGCTCCTGCTGTCCTTTCTTCACCACACAGGCAGTGCCAGAAAAGAGTCAGCAAGAATTTACAGTCCTCATCATGGAAATTTCCCACAGTAGCTTTTACCACAGGGTAACAATAGGGTCCTATGAGAAATTAAAGCTTATTTGAGCTGGGTGATTTGCCAGCTTGGAACACAATGGACTTCTTCAGCAAAGGTGAGGTGTAATTTGCAGCTTTACAGAAGAACTGTTCTTTCTCCAGCGCCTCTGTTTAACTGAGGGCATAACAGCAGGAGGATGCAACAGCCCTAGCAGGAATGCATAGCTCCCTCCATCACCCATGGAGGGCAACCTTGAACCACACGGCAGAGAAACAATAGCTTCTGCTTGGGAACAATGCTGCCTTCATCACCCCAAAACCGGCAGCTCCCTGAAACCCAGCACAGATTTCTCCCTCCCTGTCACATGAGACAGAGCCCCAAAGTGCTTGTTGTTAGCACAACCTTTCCCAAACAGAAGCCCAGTCAACTGGTGGAGTCTCTGTGTCAGCTGTCTTTGCTGAGCACGTGGAGAAACACTGGAAGGAACACACCAGCTCCCAGCTTCACTGTGAGCGCCTGATGTCGCCAGTGGCGTTTGGCCAGCGCCAATCCCTCCCTGGGGAGTTAAACCATGGAATGAGAGTGCATGGAGCAGTCGTGCACTGAAGCACGAGGACTGAAGCTGTTCCCTGCACTATTGTTTCAGCCTAGGCAAGGAGAAGAGTGGGAAGAACCCTCAGCATCTTCCCTTCCAAAAACCTCCTCAGGAGAAAATCACAAACTGTCAGAGATGTCCAATGGAGATCGAGAGGAAGGAGTATGTGGGCATGTAAATTCTGTAACCCAAAGTCCAGCAACACCCAATTGTTAGAAGAGACAGGATCTAGAGAACCACCACAGGAATTCTCCAGTTGCTCTTCTGTCCTTTGGCTTTTCCCTATGCTCTTCCCTAGCAAGAACGCTCCAAGACTGGCATTTGTACATCAAACCTGTTATATTTGCATATCCTGTATTTGTTTTTATTTCTTCTGGGTGGCTTGCCTTTGCTCTCGCCGCGTGACAAGTACCAGAGGCAGGGAAAGCCATCCCAGTACTGGAGCGGGCAAGTCATTCAAAGAAGGGGCAACAGAGCAACAGGCGAGTGCTTTAATTCAGCAGAATTAAACTGATGGGAATCCTTATCAACAACATCCAAAATTTCTCTGATATCATTTAGATTGATACTGATGAACTCAAAATTGAGGCAAAGCTAACCGAAGGTTTGCAGTCTTTTTCTGACAAACTTGAATCTAATTTATTTTGTCTGTGCTATGTCTGATTCCTGTACCAAAATCATACAAAATATGCAGATTTGGGAGAATTTAATATTTCCCAGCTTCCAATCAAAAGAGTAGATGAGCACACACGCAGTGGAAATTACTTGTTTCCAAACACCCTGCAAAAGCTACTCACCCCTCCAGCTGGCTCTGCTCGGAAGCCCTTGGGAACTACCATGACAGAAGTCCCCCGATACATGACGCAGCCTGCATCCATCACAGGCCCCCTAGAACAGTACTTCCAACTCGTTTCCAGATGAAAGGTCCTTTCAGTACAGCTCTTGCTCACCAAGCAAACTGATAGAAAATAAATTAACTTGCAGGAAACGAATTTAGAGAGCATAGAAACTCAGGCATTTGTCAAAGCCGGGTGACAGTGCCAACAGTGCCACCAACAGTGACCTTGACACATCCATTATGCACTGGCATCTGCAGTTTTACATGCACGACTTCCACAGAGGTCAATTATTCAAAGGCAAAACGTACAGTGCCTCTGTTCTTCTGTTACTGTTTTGCTTTGCAGTCCAGCAAATCCCATCCCCCAAATAATCTGTTCTGCATTAGCAACAAGATGCATGGAAGAAACCAGCAGTCCTTGGCCCCGTTTTCCACTTGGGTTACCTATCCTGATAATTTTAAAACCTGACTTTTGTAAGCTTGATTGAACCAAATATTTTAGAAATCAAAGCTCAGGATCTCTGGTTTTGATTTCAAATGCCTTGATGCACTTAGTAAGCACTGCGACGAATTCTTTATAACTGTTGACTGTTGTGCTGCTACTTATTCTTCTTGTGCATGGTACCTGGAATCCTTCAATGACACCAATGCAATGCACGTTCAAACAGCCAGGGATAAGCCAAGCACCTGTAAGACTCTTGCCAAACCAAACATTTGGCCCCGAGCCAAAAGTCCACTCGCTCTCCATAATTTATTGCAATGTTCATTTAAGTTCAATATTTCTCCATCATCTTAAAACTGGGTTGTTTGGATTTTTTATTCCGTTCCTTCAGGTGCAGAGGAGATTTCATCAAATTCAACAGTGATTGAAAAGACTGAAAAGAGATGGAATTAACACCTCCTGAATCACCAAGTGCTAAAAGGTGAAATAACATTTATACTTTGTGTATTTGCCTGATTTTTCACATTAGCATCTCTTTGGTTTTTATCAGTTTTTCTATTGTGCTCATTTTGCAAACATTCTATGCTCACTTAATAGTTTGTAAACAGAGATAATTAGCTGACAACAGACACGACTGAGGTTAATCATGCATGAAATTATTTTCAAGATCAGGACCCAAATTAGTGAAGCTTAATTCAGGTCATTGTTAATAAAATTTTAAAACCCCACTATTTTTATGGATGTGCTTGAAATAAACTCTCTTACTTCCCTTTGATCTTCCTTGTTCCCTTCACCCTACCACGTTGCCGGTGACACTCAAAAGCAGAAGTCTGCATTTTTCAGGTAGTAACTGTAAAATTTATCCACAGCTTCCTATCCTGAAAAATGAAATTATTAAAACTGCAGCTTGGAACTTATTGTCGTCCCTTCCCCATACTGCAATAAAAACCTCTTCCTTAGAGAAACAATATAAAAGCAATACAAATCTTCATTTCATCAAGCTGGCAGCTGCATATACGTCTTTAGACTCGTTAAGAAAGAAGATTCTTTGGAGAGTGGTAGCAATATATTTCTTCACTCTCTATGACAATACTTCATTACAGCAGGACAATGCCGTTGTATTTGCATTTATATCACTTCTCTCAAATTTCTACCCCTCTTTTCAGACCACCTTTTCGTGTGTATGTTTATTGTGTTCTGTTGAGTGTTGTATAGCATCGCTCAGTTTCTGCCTGCCCAGCTCTGTACATATGGCAAGTAAGAGTATTATTAAAAGTTACACCTACAGTAACATGAATATTGGATTTATTTTCTGCTACTGAGCGCAGCTTGTGAAATTTCATGTTTCTTTTCCCACCAACCACTACGACATTCGATCTTCAAATCTTCTGTCCGTTTAAAAATAAATAAATGATAAGAAAATACAATGTTGTTACTATATTGTCTTCCGTTTTTTTAGAAAGGAAAAAATACCCACATACTAGGGCTGAAAAAAACAACAGAAGCAATCGTGTGCAGTATCCCACAGCCCAGAGCACCTCTACAATGTGTTCAACAAGGAGTCTACAAAGTCCTTACTCCCCTTTTCACCCGTCCATCACTCTCCTCCACACTTGTTCACATTTTTGGCCTGATTAGAAACGTCCCTTTCAAACGTAACTCTAGGAAACCCTACAGGAGAAACAAGAGGTCAGAGCAGATCTTTCCCTCAGTGCCCCTAGAACATTACCACGCCTTCTCTTTCACCTCACATACTTCAAACCTGAAGAAATGCATTGTATGTTGTATCTTCATACATTTTTTTAGAGAAAATACCCTCTCAGGAAAGAAGCCAGATGACCATGTGGGTCAAGGGACTCTTCAGATCCATTTCCCTGTGCAATTCTAGCACTCACACTTATTTTCACCCTGTCCTTTCTGCAACAGTACTAGGAGAGGACAAGAGGTATTTTCCAAAACAGAGGAGACAGGGCTTACACAACAGTAGAAAATCCATGTAAACACCATCTTTAAGCTGCTAAAAAATAGATGTTACTACTAAAGACATTAGGGCAAATATAAAAAAAATGGAAGTATGAGTAATTAAAAGCCTGTCTCATTCATGAGATTTGGAAGCAAGAAAAAGCACCTTCCTCAGGGCTAGGAAACATGTTTTATGGAACAAACGCATTAATTGTGCAGAGAAGTATCACGTGTTCCTTGCTGAAAGCTGGCACTGATCGCTGAGTGTAGACATCCAGATGCTGCGACACGCCCCCACGGCCAAGCAAAGCCGTGTGAGGCGAGGATTCCTGAGAGGGCCTGTACACAGGCTGCAGATACAGTGGCATCCAGCCTGTCACCCCTACCAGTCATTCCTACTTCAAAATAGGCACAAAGCTTGTTTCAAAACTCAGTCTATTTGCAAAAATACAGGCTTATTATGCATCAAATATTGCTCCAACCATCCAATTTCCAACCAAATTTGAAAATAAAAATGAATTTTCACATAGCTCCACATTTGACCCATGCACCGATATTTAAAATTGCAGCCTGTCGTGTTTTTAAGTAGCTTTAAAAGCAGCAAACTTCTAGGAAACTCTTTAAATATTATGAATATCACTGAAGAAACCTTTACATTTCCCCTTGTGCTTCAAAGTCACAGAAGCAGTGACTCACAGTCACTTTTGTCTCAGTCCAATTCAGCAAGACCGTGATGTTACTTGATCTAGTGTAAAGTGTGCAGCTGGGCAGAGCGTGCTCCGCCAGCTGGGAAAAACAAACACAAACCCCTTTATTTTCAGTTAAAAACAGAAAGCCTAGGAAATGTACATCTGGAAAAAAAAACAAACCCAATTTTGTTTTTGTTTTAATTGTACTCAGCCTGACCTGCCGGTGGGGAAGCATCCTGCCGCACACAAAGGACACGTGGCTGCCGTGTTTCCCTGCGCAGAGACAAGCCAAGGTGGTCCCCAGCCATTCCAACGCCACTCCAAGGTAGCAGGAGCCATCCAGTGACAGCCTTAGGCAGCTCCAGAGCAGAGACCTCGGTGTTTAAAACCAGCAGAAAGCCTTCAGGCAGTCTCCCCTGCTAAGCCATGACGGGAAGGTAAGCCTGCAGGAGCTCAGCTGGAGATGTGCCTTTCCTCACTCACCCTTTGGCCAACGTGAATATGCTCCAGCTGGGGGCCAGACCTTCCACACGGGAAGGTCCACCTGGCCATCAGAGCACCCTTCCCAGGAGATGGAGGGAAGCTGTGGGAGCAGGGCTGCACCCTGCTTCTGTGGGAGAAGAGAGAGCCAGTGAGAGGCACCACCCCTGCTGCTCAACACACAACCCAAACCGTTCCGCCACCAGGCTCAGTTTGAAGCCTAACACTCAAATCCAAACATGTTTTCCTCCCTCGGCACACACCACTTCGGAAGGCACAAACACACTGGCAGGCTTTATATATGTTTTTCTTTTCATTGTTGCAATTTAAGAGGACAGAGGGGAGGAGGAGTAAACGCTCTGCCCTTTTCAAGTGCTCCCTGATTTTGCCTACCCCGCGCTGGGATGTCAAAGCCAGAGATCTCTATGTAGTAGGACAGGTTTCTCCAGGGGCCCAGTCCTGCACAGAGCGTTCAGCAGTTTGTGAAAGGAAATCAATAAGTGCCCTCCCTCAGCTCTCACTCCCCTGTATTCCCGAATTTCCCTCTAGAGTGAATGCACTTATGCAAAAAGCACAGCCCTGTGTATGATTATCCCAACCCTGAAAGCCATTACGGTATCTGAACAGTGGAAGGTGACATCAATAACTAAAGCTACAGAAAATACTTTCATAGCTCGGCAAAATAAATAGAGGCAAGTTAAATATTTCAGCTAAGCCTTGTTTCATCATTCCAGATGCAAAATGGTGCCTGGGCTCTTCTGATCATAAAGCTCTGAATGTATTTCTACATTTTCATGTTGCTAGACCATCAGATATGCCTATCTGAAACACAACATACCCTTTGCAGTGCCAGAAACCCAGTAGTCATCAGGCAAGTCTCTTTGTCACACTGTAGCCTTTAGATAGCAGGCTCTGAAATGCCAGCATCCATCCCTTTCATTCTTTCCATCACTGTTTCCCATAGGGTAACTTTATCTGCTGGGACAGCTTGGATTTATTTCCCAGAGAAGCCAATGTTGTTTACATTGTCATTTATCTGTATCCTTTTCAAAAAAAATTTCTTTCCATTATGCATTTTCTGTTGACATTATTCTCCATTTTAGCCATCACATGGTCAATAACAGTATTTTTCTTAGTCTTTTTTGTAACGCTATCTCATTTTGGTTTTCCACATACATTTAATCCTTCCTTATTTTTCAGCAAGTTCTGGCACGCCTGCATTTTCCTCCTAACAAATCTGATGTTACACCACTCCAAGCAAAACTTACTCAAAGATACACTCCTGTTCAATCTTTCTTTGTCCATATGTAATTAGAAAGGAGGAAGAATCGGGATCCGCAGGGTCTGTGTTCACTCTGCAGTGGCTGGATGATGGGACAGGACAAGTCCTGGCCGGCCAGGTGACCACAGGGCAGCTGCAGGGGCAGACACACGACAAGCAGCACACGCTTCCTTTTTTATGTTGGACATTTGACTAAGACTCTTCTTTTCAGTTTCTTTCTTGAAGTGCTAAACTAATTCATAGCACTGGAAAAGAATACAAGGAGGAAATCTGGGTTCCAGCTCCACTGCGGATGGGGCAGGCTGGAAAGTGATGGATAAAACCAAGGAAAAGCCTTCCCTCTTGGGCCAGTGGCCCTGGAGACCTGGGGCTGCTCACAGCCTGTGGCTGAGCAGAGCAGACCGTGCAGCCTCTTCAACGCACCAGCGTGTTCTCCGAAGGGAAGATGCGTGTGCTCGGAGAGGGGAAAAACCTCCACGCTCCAGCCTTGGCCAGCCCCTACCTAGTGCTGCGGGTTATCCCATGGATTTCTTTAGCTGAACCCAACCGCGTTCTTGTAGGTCTCCACGTTTAGAGACAGCTGTTTGCTGACCTGTAACGATTACAGTCCAATTATTTGTGAAGTCTGATAAAAAATTAGTAAAATATAAGCTTTTCTGATGTGCAAAAAATGAGCCCAGAAGAAAGAGTAACCGTGCAACATGTAATGACCACAAGGGATGAGGAAAACAAAGTTATCAATTTGAGGGTGAAAGCATTAAGCACTCAAAACAAATTGAAGACTTCAGTATTATGGACAGAGACAAAAGCCAGATGTTGGTACAATAAACACCACAATTACTGGAATTAAGAGCAGAAATATTTGAATTTCCATTGAAATGTCAATGTTTCAGTTCACCACACAGGTATTTAACTCTCCAGTCTTCACCCTCCAGTCTTTGTCTTTGAAAGGACAGAAACGCTAAAGCAGAAAGCTTTTCTGCCTCACCAGCTTCAAAACATACTTGTTCAACGGTCCCGTTACGCAAAACTTTGGAAAACTCATTCCCGTGCCAGCAGATCGCTGGTAGCCAGCTGACAGGATTTAACTTCTCTGCTCCGAAGCACATGATCAGACTATTTCCAGGGAAAACTGGGATTCCAAGTGATTGCTCCCAGCCACTGCTGCACTGGCCCTCACTCACAACACCTCTGATAGTGGCACAGCCTCCAAAATTGATGCATTTTGACTCACTCTGGGTTTATTCCAGAATAACAAAATCAAAAATGTGGCTCAAACTCTTGATAGGGCTGTTAGCAAAATCCCTCACAGTCCATCATGTAAAGAAATGACATATTTGTCTTATAAGACTCTGAATCAAAGTACCTCACGCACATCCAAATACTTCATTACCACCTCAGGGAGATTTTAGCTTTTCTTGAGTAGCTCTTGCACCTGGCCAGGTTCCTGCAAGCACACGCTGCCTCCAACCACCACACCAGGCTCTTCACACTGCGGGAAACACCGGGGGTCCGGCATCTGAGTGCTGACGATGGGGTGGCACCGTCTGCTCACTGCCAGGCTCCCAGCAGAGGAAGCACCAGGTGCTTTGAAAAGGTAACTAATAATTTTAATTCAAACCAAATGTTGCTTTGCCAAGTCAGTTCCTTGAATATTAACTCCTACTGTGCCACTTCGTTTTCCTTTCTCTCACATTATTCGAAATCTGCTGTGGGAGATTCAGAGGACCTGGTCTCAGGCTTCATCAGGGGAAGTTTAGGCTCAATATTAGGAAAAAATTCTTCACTGCAAGGGTGATTGACCATTGGAATGCGCTGCCCGAGGAGGTGGTGGAGTCACCGTCCCTGGAGGTGTTTAAGGGGAGACTGGATGAGGCTCAGTGCTGTGGTTTAGATGATGAGTAGGTGTGGTGTTGGGTCATAGGCTGGACTCGATGATCTCAAAGGTCTTTTCCAGCCTTGTGGTACTGTGACACTGTGACACTGTGAAACCCAAGGCAGAGTCAAGCAACTGCATTTCACAGGTGTCAGGCATGCTATGTGTATCAGAGATACGGCCGTAACAAGTGTCAGTCATTTTTCAGATCTATTTTTCTTAGTCAACGTACAACAGTACATTAATTAGCTCCAGCAGAAAATTAAAAGAATTAACTTGGCTTCAGTGAAAGGACTGCTGATTTCTCTTCTTTGTACAGATTTCATTTAATGGGTTTGGAATTTGTAATCAGAGGATAAAATCAAGTTTTATGTGCTTAGGACATAAAACCACAATTGTCTGGACATCAGAAGGATTGGATGGAGACACTGTCATCTACCACTTCATGCAGCGCGCCAGCAGGGACCAAACAGAAGGCATCTGCCCACCAGTAATAAATGTGGCTGCCAGGATAATCCTCTCTGCGCAAGCTCCTAGTAACAATCCCCTGCGGGCGCTCACATCTTTGATGTCTTACAGAAGAAGAAATACCTGTGTTTGAAAATCAAAAGCACCCTATAGGGAAGAACAAAAAAAATAGTGCTTACAAAACTATTAAAGGCATTTAAATAACCATGTAACAAAAAGGTGGGAAAATCTGAGTTAGCGACCAGCGATAGCAACTCATTTCAAGTGGCCCTTTCAGTTCTATACAATATCAAAAATCAGGTAGCGCTGTACCACAAAAACTAAGATCTCACCAAAATAAATACCTTGGGAAAGAAGCACGCAGACACGATAAATGGCAGTGAACTAAGCAAGTTCTTTTCTGAAACTCTGAAAGGCAAAGTTTGCCTGTAAACACAAGAGCAAACCAGATCACCGGGACCGGCAAAGCCATGTTATTTGCCAGTTTATGGTTACGTGGACCATAAAGACACGAACAAATGAGTAGGAATGCCTGCTGGGATGTGTATTCAAAAGGAGAAAGGCACGAGTTCCACTGCTGGCAGGAAGGGCAAGAGGTACTTTGGATGGTGGGGCTGCAGCCACCTGAGCTCCTGAAGGCTTCCCACCCATGGCCTCTCCAACACCCACGCTGGAAGGCAGGATTTTACAGTTTTCACTTTTCAAGCAGCTCTAAATTTCCCTTTTGTTGCACTTTGGAAACAAAGGTAGAGCGGTTTGGGGATTTTTAAATTTGGTCCTGAGATGGAATTCGTGGCACTTAATCCTACCCATATAAATGTGTGATATTTGTTCTGCAGTGATGATTGATGCTTCCTCTCGAATCAGCAGTAAGAGACGGGCACTTTCAGTTGGTGCTTCACTGGATCCTAAAGTAGCTTTATAAAACAGGAATCTCCAGGGATGATTCAATTCACATCCACTGGCTAGGACTGAATTTAGCAGCTAACATTAAATGAAATAAATCCCATCTGAACTCACCAATCACAGTACAAGAATATTTGCCAACCAGGGAATAAGAGATTAAGCCAAGGAAGGGAGATACCATGAAAAAGCCTCATTATGGGGCTCATACTTTGGATGTTTTGATTCCTGCAGCCACGCTCCGTGTAGAAGAACCATCTGATTTCTTTTTATTCAGATAAAATGTCTACACATCTCATTTTCTTTCTCAAAAAGCAGCCAATTCCTAAAGAAGATGGCCTATTCCTTATTGCTTTTTCTGCCCAAACCTAGCTTGATACGGCAGGTGTGTGCTGTCCTCCTGACCTCGCAAGAAGCTACACCGACAGCAGATCCCCCTTTCCTTGGGAAACCTTAACTGCTCTCCTCCCTCGTGCGTTCACTCAGCTCAGCATCTGCCAATGCACCAACGTAAAGATATTTAAGTCTGCTCGTTAAACTTCTGACAAATCGCAGTGGCATAATACATCCAGGACTAAAGAAAATACAAAAATGTGTCAGTAAAAAGTAGGCTATACTCAGCTACAGGTACCCACCTGCACAATGACCATCTTCATTTTCTGTACTGGGGTAGAACATTTCATTAAGGTTCACTACACACAATTAGCATTCATTTCCTCTTGAAGAGCTAACTCTTTAATCACATAGTTACTGTAACAGGCCATAGGAAAGATGAGAAAATAAGTAGCATGATCACTTGTACCACAGTATCTATCTTGAATTTCCCGGGATACAGAATGAGAAACAACGTCATAAAACCTGCAGGAATACATAACTTACTTCTGACAGATGTAACAGACTATGTAATTTCAGCAGACTTCCCTAGAGACGTCCATGCAAAAGTCAGGCATCGCTGCAAAGCACAGAATTCTCCCTCTTTCTTTCTTTACCTAACTTTAGGTCAGACAGATTTTTAATTGTGCATTTTTTTGTTCTTCAAAAAAAATACAGCTTTGCATGTAACTATTTTCTGAAAGGTAAGAAGGCTGAAGGATTAGCAGATTAAGCAAAATAAAAGGAAGCATTAAGTATCATCAAAAGAGAAGAAATGGTCAACAATAATATTGAGAAGTGAGAGACTGTTCCACCCCATAGCGGCAATGGCAAACATCAGCCATCAATAAACAAACTCCTGGGACCAACCAACACTGCACTGATGGAAAATTAATGGGCCTTGCACAGACTTCTCAGCTGCAAAGGCTGAGCATCACAGCAAAGGACCTTCATTCCACAAACGACACATCATCAAACTCAAAGGTCTCATTGTACAATCTCGGGCAGACAAGACCTTCACAGATTTTTTTTTTTTTAATATGCACAAAACATTTCACAGGATACATTGCAGTCACATTTCCTCAAAATGCCATGAAACAAACCATTTGAAAACGTGATGAAAATTCATCGTGTCCAAAAGAAAGCCAGATATTCATAAGAAAAGAAAAACAACCTCTGATAAAAAGACTGCAAGGCAGTAAAAAAGTACATAAACTGAAGGCAGTTACGCCCCTCTGAGGAAAAGCTGCATTGTGCACTAGGGAAGCATCCATCCTCCTGAGCCCCCCGGGGAGCCCTCCCAGCCACAGCAGCTTGGCATGGGGACTCAGCTGAACGTGCCCAGCAGCATTCTTGGAGTGCAATGAGATGTGGCCAGATGGCCTGAAGGCATGTCTAGGACCCCACAACTCTGCTGGATTGGAAGGGACCCTAAAGATGGGTAGTACATCACGATCTCAGAGAGAAGCGGTGCTGCTGCAGTACAAATAAAGCATTTCCCATCCATTATTACCCTGTAATACCATATATTTTTTCTACACATTGGAAATCAGTCCCTATTCAGGGAAGTAAGATGGCAGCTGTTATTAAAATTTGACTGCTGTGATATCAAGGTAATAGTTTTTGACACAGCCACGCTACATGTCATTCCTCATTCTTCCCTGTCACTACCAGTAAATCAATAACAGAAACTAATTTATTGCTGGCAAAAAAGTCCTCCTGCCTTTTGACTGACATAAATTAATAAGCTAAACAACATCAGATTATCTGAAGTCAACTGCTATTTGCATTAGCCCTACAGAGGTCACGAAGCAGACGGAATGCATACCTGGCAAAGTTCCGTACCAACAGCAAAGTTTAGTTTACATGTAAAATAGAAAACAGGCTATTTTTACTATCAGGAGTTTAACATTCCTGCTTTGCTTCAACAGGCTGGTCCTGCTCTGGCTTCACAAGGGCTACCCCGACACCACCACCATCAACAGCGTGACACGTGGGATATGGAAAAAAAGCATAAAATGCACAGCTAAGGGCTGAGCCTTGGGAAAAAAAATCCCAGCGTTGCAAAGGATTGGCAGGGCTCGGCTGTACTAGTGCTGCCGCTCGCGCTTGCAGCTTGGCTGCCCATAAATAGCAGAGCAGCCGCGGCACGCAGTCACCACAGACCTTCTCAGACAGCAACCATACACGATCCAGGCTGCACAAATTAGAACCCTTTTGTCATTTCCAACTTGCCAGAGCTCCTTGACCCCTCCTGCCGCTGTGCTGACTACCCAAGACTCTGCAGCCACCCAGCACCGTCTAGGATGCCTGTGCTATATCAAGTACTGTCCTTCCCCGTGGGATAACAAACAGAACCCCCTCAGCCCCCCCCCAACCTGTAAATATCCATTTTTATATAAAAATAGAGAAGATGATTTGTAGCAGGTGACTAGCTGATTTGTTTGGAGCAGTGTATGACAATCTTGAAGCTATGAAAGGAGCTTTCACACCCACTGCCTGTCCCTAATTAAAGGAGAAGTAAGTCCTCCTGTCACGTACGCCCCAGCCACACAAAGAACTCCATGTGACGTAGAGACAGCACGCGTAGATGAAAGGGAATTAAAAAGGCAGCACAGCTCTGATCTAACTGCACCATTAAAAAGGAAGGAAGTATGCCAAAGAGCAGTGGCACTGCGAGGCAGAGATCACCAAAAGCGTACTTGCTTCACAACACATCTGCGGGTCCAAGGAACTTCTTGGTCCCTTGCCAGTGTTTTAGTCCGGCACAAGCTGCTATGTGAGCTCATGAAACATCTCCCAACCTTTACTTTTCCTGTGTACGTTACAAACAGCTGACAGAATCACAGAATGGCTTGTGTTGGAAGGGACCCTAAAGATCACCAGGTTCCAGCTCCCCATGCTGCACCTCAAACCAAAGGATTTCGGCACACTAACGCGCACACAGACAGACGCATTGCCAACAGAACTGAACCCACTCATGCTTTAATGTTAGCACACGCGCGATTCCGTGTACAAGGAAAGAAGCAACCACCTTGATCTAGCAAGCTTTATTGAATTACAGGGATGTCTATGGAGAAATGCTTCTGTATCCTAAGGAACAGCTTGTATCTAACTACACCAGCCGACCAAACCTCGATGTCCTTGGCAATTACACAGTCTTTGTTAAAAATCTATTATAATCACAGTCACGTACTTTGGCAAGACACCCCAGAAGTCAGTGTAGAGAGGAGATTTGTATACTTTCACAAATTAATCAATTTTCTGTAGCTGCTCACTTTGCTGACGCTTTATTTCCATGCACATTGCTGTCAACCCTGCAAGAGCTAACTCTGCTCAGCGACTCCTTTTGTGGCTGCCTGTGCAAACACACAACTGCGGTTTCTTTCATAAGTCATAGGTTGCATGCCAGCCCTTGGTTTCTGTTTTAAATAATTCAGTTCTCTGTTGTTGCCTTAAATGAGAACTGGGAATTAAAAGGTTTCTTCTCCACTTGAAGCTGAAGGAAACCATAAAATCACAGAATGGTTTGGGTTGGAAGGGACCTTAAAGCGCATCCAGTTCCACCCCCCAGGGGCAGGGACACCTCCCCCCAGCCCAGGCTGCTCCAAGCCCCATCCAACCTGGCCCTGAGCACCTCCAGGGGGGGGACATCCATGACTTCTCCAGACAACCTGTGCCAGGGCCTCACCACCCTCACAGGAAAAAAAACGTCCCTAATATCTAATCTAAGGTTGTGTCTGCAGCAAAATGGGTACAGCGCACCCTGTCCGGCACGTCCATCTGTCCTGCACTCCTTCAGCAGTTTAACATGAGGGGAACAAGCAGCAAACAGAAGAGAAAATGAAGCAAGGTGTGATTTTGTGCCAGGAAAAGCAGAAGCAGGAGACTGGAGCCCAAGAAATGGCAGCCAACACCAGGCAACAATGGAAGGAAGCTGAGGGAGAAGGTGGCAGCCTGAGGAGAACTACAGGAAGGACTAATAAATAATTCTCTCTTGCAAGTTAAAATTGGAAAGAACAGAAGGCCACAAGGAAGAAAGCAGCAGTTCTCGCACCCCCCATACAGGTCCCATGGATCATCATCTCTAAAGCCCTTCCCAGAAACCCTTTATCCAGCAGCAATGTTTTCATCTTTCAAGCAAATTAAAAACTGAGCCTGGAGCGCGGCTGCCTGCAAGCTCTGAATAAAGGCAACACCACTAATACTGGCCGTGACATTTTCACCCTCAAAACCCATCCTATTTAAGGGGGTATCTGACTGCAAGTAAAACCTGAAAAAAGCCCTGTTAATGTCAGCTCAAAAGAGACGTCTTCAATCCCAAAGCAACCACACTCTCCTCTACAGCCTTTCTCCTCCTAGCATTTCAAATTCTTGCCTCTTCCCTCTGCACAAAAGTAGCATTATTCCCCCACACTTCCTGAATGCCCCAGTAAAAACAAGTTATTCTACAGCCTTTATCCATCACGGCGCTTAATACGTCACGAAACTCACAAGGCAGCTCTCCCTGCTGCAGGCTTCTCGGACTCACTGGTTTTTAGGAGCGATGTTGAGTGGGGAGCACTGTGCAGGGTTGCACATTAATAAATTTGCTCAGCAAGTGTTCAGTTTAAGATCCAAGTACCAGATGCATCATTCATTATTCCAAATGAAATTACTTACAGAACTTAAAAATATGCGCAAGTCTTCTGCAGCAGACAGCAGAATATAGCCCGTCATTTGCTCTTCATGCTAAATTAATAATCTACACAATTAAACGCTTGCAATTAACAGGCGTTTATTATTTTTGCAGTGTATTTCTGTAATTGCTAATGTAGTATAAGAATCCTGAAAACTGTCTGGGGGTTCATTTGAGGGATTTATTAAAATTCCATGGAGCCTTACAACAAGTAGCACCAAAATGGAACAATGTCTACAGGAGAAAAACTACAGACATTTAATTACTGAGTAAGGTTTTAATCAAACCTCTCTATTTTCCCTCACTATAACAAAAGAGATGTTTCGGCACTGGGACAGGAAAACAACTGTAAATCTACATGTCCTTTGCTTCTGAAGAAAAGACGTTAAAAATTAATTTTTAGCTCAATGTAATAATTTTTTAAAATCTCTGACACGAACCGTTGAAATGTTAAATGTATTTAAAATTTAAATGTGAAACAAGTGGAAAAAATGGGATAACATTCAGAAAAGACCATTTCTGCTCCCCACAGGCTCTTTATGGATTACTGTTTTTCCTAACATTAGGTGAACTGATCCCTAAAATACAGTCAAAATGTGGTATGTTTTTCAAATCCCCATGGCTGGCACTCTCTGTGTCCTCGATCCAGCAGCCACCTCAGCCCGGCACAGAAAGCCTCGGCACAGATTCTGACACCACCGATTTCCAGTCACGGAAATTTTCATAAAACTTTTGGAATTTCTTCTGTTGTGGAGCAATTTAACTCCTCGGTTAAGTTAAAGAAAACGTTCTGGTAGTGGGAATGGTTTAAACATTATTGCCTAATCATACGATATACTGACATCTATGGCCACGTAAGTTACCTGTTGACCATTTAAGCGCGTTTAGTCATACATAGATATTCAGCCCCATCTGGCCCACAATGCTGTATTCTTCCATCTGTAGCCTCTGTTTAAAAACCACATGAACTGTAAATCTCTGTTCTGCAGATATTGTCAGCAGTTCAGAATTTCCCCATCCTACAGACATGGATAACGCATGGTGGTGTTGGGCTGATGGTTGGACCCCAATCTTAGAGGTCTTTTCCAACCGTAATGATTCTATGACTGTATGGTTGTAATAAATACAGAGCATAGAAATGAAGCACAAAAGCTTCCCCAAAAAAGCAACCTGCTTGAAAGTTTTGCAGTGTTGTTCCATGCTTTGTGAAGTATACAGACTTCGTGTAAGTACCATTCCATTCTTCCATTCTTGAATCACCGAAGTAACATCATGAGTCTTTATTTTTTTAGGAACAAAGCGAACCTTTTCCTAACAAAGGTAATGGGTAAAGAGTTTTAAGAAAAATGAAGGTAAAAATCTGCCTAGCATTGTAATAACTCGAGTTGACACATTTTTTAACAATCACCATGCACACATCTATCAGAAAGATATTAAATAATTCAAATAAAAATGATGTTACTCCAAGTATAAGACATATCAAGAACAGGACATTTGGCCGATAGCTTTGAGAACAAAGCTATAAGCTGCAACCTAAGTTCTGAAAGAAAAGGAAACCAGCCAACATAGTTTTATAGCAATTACTGCTCTTCAGTCTCCCAGAAACCTCCAGCAATTACACGTTGTACACTCAAGTGACTTATTTCCACTCTCATGACTAATTTTCAAAAACGATTGAGGCTCTCTTGGGTGGGGAAAGACTCATTCTCACAGATAATTTTTCCTGCACATGAACAGGTTTTGGACATTTAAATGTATAAAAAAGTACAATCTTTAGGAAACGCCATCTATGGGAGCACCTCTAAACTGGACATCTGTAGTAAATCAATCAAGTAGATCATCTCACCGAGCATTGACTGGCAACGCAGCACTTGGCAGAGCCAAACGCCACGGGCAGTGCACGTCCCTCCATCCCAGGAGATACCTGTCTTTCTTTAGAGCAGCTTTCCAGTTCCAGTCTTAACTCTCCTCTTCGTTCCTTTGCAGAAACACCATCATTTGGCTGTTCTCATGACCTACTTACTCAACAGTGCATCTTTTCCTTCTGGAAGCAACTTAACACTATCCACTGATAAAAAGCTGAAAGCAGACTGGTCCACACCGACTAGAGGTGAAAAGATGCTTGGAAGTAAAAATCAGGCAGCTTTTTTTGAATATTCTAATATATCTTCAGCAAAGTGGTCTATGTCTACATTCAGCTACCAGGAAACTCCTTGCAGTTTATTTTGAAATAACAATGCAGGGAGAATGCGATGAGATGAAGAAGCAGACGGCCTAGTAAAGAGAGTTAAATCTGTGGCGCGCACAGGAACTGCAAGACAGCCATCCTGACGGAGGTCACACTGCGCCAGGAGAGTATTCCCGCTCCTCCACTGGCACCAGCAGCAAAAGATGCTTGGGCTCCAGCTTAACTTCAAGCCCTGAGCTGACCCCAGTGGCTGTGGTTTATCAGTCTGACAGTCTGCCATTCCAGCTCAGCTGGCAACAGCCAAGTACAAGTACAATATTAACACACTTAAAATTAGTTGTGCTCAAGTGCTTCAAGGTATTGGTTCCATATCTCACCTCATCGTTTAATTAAACCGTCACGTTGCTCAGGTCATAGGTATTTCTGAGCAACAATGAAGGTCTAAATGGCTCTTCACAGCTCAATCCTCTGTTCCTAAAAATACAGAGGGAAGATGCTTTAAAATGCCAAAATGTTACGAACATTTTCAATGCATTTACCAGTTCTCACTGTTTCAGCTGGCTGCTGTCAACTGAGCCTGAGTGCATCTGCCAGCCAAACTGATAGCAGATATCGAGGCACCATGGAAAATGTTCCGGAACGCTATGGATGGTATGCACTGCGTGGTGCTGTCGCATCTCACGTGGTCAGATAGCACAGGTCAGTACCCTCAAAGGTGTTAAAAGTTAATGTATTTGTCAAATATCACGCTGTGGGCTCTTCGGCTGCCTTGGCTCCTGTAAAGCCACCTTGCCTTAAAAGTGGCTTAGTTTAAAGTTCTGTCTCTTCCCTTGGCAAGGTCTGAACTCCTACAAGTCAGTGTTTGTGCCTGTGTAAATTTATTCCCGCCAGTTCAGGAGACACAGATGCCTGTTGGAGGGGAAGATAAGTGTAGTCTAAATTAGAGCTCGTGATTACTGCTAGCGCTGGATCAGGAATGCAGCTCCATCCATCACAAAACCCTTGTGCTTCAAATTTAACCTCCTGTAGACCCTGTTCCTTTCCTTCCTGAAAGGGCAACAAATAAAAAAATAACAGTGTCTTCATTTCCCTGATTAAAATGTATTTCATCAAAACACGCTGAATCTACACAACAGGAATTAAAGGTGCCAGCAACAGCCAACCGCTATTGGAACAGGGCGAAGCAGGATGAGAGGACGTTGAGCTGGCTGTGTTAGAGCTCTGATGTACCTGGGTGTGCTTTCTAAACCCCACAAAATATATTTTTTTCCTATTTTTCTAACTTAGAATATATTAATAAAAGTGTAGAACAGGATTTTGCAATTCAGGAGAAAGCAGACTAGTCAAGTGCGTGCTCACTTCATAAGAAACTGTCTTTGGTTGTGTTACAAAGTCTTTTAATGACATAAATTTTACTAGGAAAAAGAGGGTTTTTTCAATGAAAAATCTTATTTAAGTGAAAACCTGTATTAAGAACTGTTTATTAAAACTGCATTTTCACATACCACACAATACACAAATAAAATACAATCACACTTTGTCCCAGCACTACTTTAACTTGTGTTTCTAAAGTAATCCTTGTGTGGATATTTCTTTTACAATTGGTGATTGCTTTTTGCCTGGAACAAATATGAAAGCTGTTCAAGCGCTCAGATTTGCGAACACTCGTGCCCTCCTACTGAGATCTCCTGCAGAAGCTGGTGCACTGGCCCGGCCTGCTGCCCTGAGCTGCCCACACGTTGGCCAATTCTACCCGAAGATGGGGTTGTCACATCAATACCGTGCATGAGCAACCACCTCCCAGCTGCCCAGGAGGCAGGATGTACAGGCAGCAGAGTCCTGTTCCACAGCCCCATCGTACCCCCTGAAGCAGCTCCCAGTGAAAATCTACAATAGTTATTGCACTGGAAAAGCATTCTTTAGCTTACACTCCCTACTCAAAAATGAAAATCAAATTTCTTTTCTTCCACTGCTAAGCAAAGTTTTAACAAAAAAAAGAACCCAACCAAAGAACCATACAGGGAGCAGAAAAAGTGGCCGCAAACATTCCTTCTTGATACAGGATCACCTAAAAGATCAATTGGACATAAATTATTTGTGAGCCTCGCTATTTCTGCAAACACAACTGAATGTTACATCAAAGGCAAAGCAAAAAGCCCATGAAAACCAGTAGAAAGTCATTTCCCCTAACCTGCTTCAGTCACTGACTTCTTAGGTGTTTCTTCTAATGGAAATAAAAATATTTCCATGTGCGTCATTTCAGAAGTGATGTTCACGATTTAAACACCTCAGTCCTTACGCGTTCGAGTTAAGTCTGGAGTGTCGTGATATTGTCTGTATACGCTGCAACACAAAGGCAAAGTCTGTGTATTAAAAGTGGAACGTGTGCTTTCCCCTGTTGTATCTTTACTTCATTTTGGTTAAAATTCCTTTATATATATAAGATGCTATTGTGGATACACGCGCAGCCACACAGATTTGCAACACAAAGTCCAGGGAGAAGCTTTCAAAACACCAAGCCAGCCATTAAGCTAACATTTATCGAAAACCTACTTACTAATCCTGTAAAAAGCAATCAAAATAGGTGGAAAAACCACTGTTCTGTGTACAACACATCTGGCAGGGCAGAAATAAACATTCCTTACTCTTCACCTGGCAGGTCCTTCGCCTGCTCAGAATCTCAGCATTAGAGGCATTTCCAAAGACTGATGGAAGTCTTGGTTCCTACAGAGCGGATGACTCAGCCCCGGGCATGGGACGCAGAGCCCAGGGCCCTCCAACGTTAGATAAGGGCTGTGACCAGCATCTCTGCCGTGGCAGGGGGAAATGATGCATCAAGTATTAAACTCTTCCCCTTACAAGCCTATATTTGCTAAAACAACTTTAAAAATATCTGGACACTTATAATTTGACTGAAAAGCAAGCCAATGACCCTGGAAAAAAGTACACAGGCCCATAATTTTATACAGTAAAATATGTCCTCTCTCTCTGTAGAAATGCTCAATTATTGCTATAAATACAAATGTTGCTATTTATCTACTTCAGACATATTAAAATTATCTTAAGATAATATTTCTCTTTTTTTGAAAGACCAATAAGAAGTAAAATGTAACGATACTGGATTTGTTCACTTGTAGCTGAAGAGGGAAGCACATTTGGTTTTAATTAGAAGCTTCTGTGAGAACTTGCTGCACCAATTCTGAATCCTTTCCTGCTTCAGAACACCCCAAGGCTCTCTCTGACCAGGGCACCACCGGCTGCCAAAGGGCGAAGGAGAATTGCTGGCTCAGAGCACCCAAAGCCAAGGTCCCTTTTGGTGGCAGCGTACACAAAATCCACCATCTCACTTGCTACTCCCGTTTCAAGGAAATATGACTTCTATGAGGCCTGAAAGAGTCCAAACTTTAATGAGCTTAGAAAAGCCAAAAAGTGAGTTCTGTTGTGCTACAAACTGGGATTTCCAGCTGCAGATGGACTGGATGCAGTCCGTGCCCCAGAGTGCTGCGCTGTCTGTCTGTGCTTCTCCAGTAAACAAGGTATTCCAGTTCTGGCTGTTGCCATCCGGCAAAACCGTTTGAGTCTGAAGTGCACAAATCACAATCACTTTTAATTATTTGGGGTGTACTCTGTAAGCACAACCCCCACCACAGCTAACAATACAATTTATGACACCTAAATCAGATTAATTTCGCTGAGAAATTTTGGAAGTCACTGCACAATAATACATGGCACGCACGTCATAACTTAGGAACAGCTGATAAACACGTTTTCTGTACCCTCTGCTTACAGGTATCGGCCCTTCAGCTTCTTTTAAAGTTTCACAGGAGCAGAAAAGATAGAGACAAGCTTTGTCCCTTACTACTCAAGAAATACCTTGCACTAGGCCAGTGCTGCCTCCACATACTCTACATCTACTTTTAAATTTGCATTTATATAATTATTTACGCTATATTTAATAAAAAAAATACCAATATTAAACAATACACACCATTTGTACAGGTGGACTGCACACACACAGCTGCATCTTCTGTTCTTCTCTGATGCCCCAACAGCAGTGACTCCCAAAATAACAGGTTAAAAGAACATTATTTACTAATACAAATCAAAACCTGATGAAGATTTTTACAGCTGGTTTTGGAGTAATTACCTGGCCAAGCAAATTCAACCTTCTCTGTCTAGTTCTTGCTTTGGGGAAAACTGACTTCCTGCAGTGTCTGCATACTTTTAAGTGTGCACGATCACTTAAGTATCATTTTCAATTTCAATAAAAGCACGTATGTAAGGATCAGACTGTTGTGAACACTGCAGTGCAGATCCAAACAACTCTGCCTGCCAAACTAGTGTTACTATGGAAACAAAACTAATGTACTGTGACCACAGCACTGACTGCATTATTTAAGACCATCTGGTTAAAACAAATATTTCTATGGCACAGTATTTGTCCTTAATTGTGTACCGATAATTTTTCCTCTTCCTTTAAAATATCCAAATAAATCATATTTCGTATATGTTTTATTTTGGTATTACTGTACTCTGTTCAAGTTCTCACGAAACTGAATATGATTTTACCTATATTTAACACAACTAAATTCAGAACTCCATACATTAATCAAGGCTGGATGAAGGTAAATGCTCTGAAGTTCTCTGTTTTCTTGCACCATGCTTTAGATAAGGGATCCTCTCCTATTATTGCATCTCAGCACCACTGAAGAAACACTTCATGCCATTCTCTCTCCAGCGGGAACGCAACCATGGCGCAAAGCGAAGCCTAGCAATGAGCGGTACAGCTCCCATCCGCCGAGTTCCAGTTGCTCGATGGCACTGAAGGTGAAAAGCACCTTTCAAGTCAATTGGCAGCTGCTCCAGCAGCTCCTCGCTAGCAAGAGTCAGTGCACCTCAAGTGTTCTGCTGCTTTGAAGTTTCTCAAACTAATAACTCATCCCCCACAACGAGCCTGGAGATGTTTCATGTGCTGAATTGAGATGTGTCACCACAGATATGATTCTAGTAAGACATGAAAAGCTTTTGCGGCTAACACAGACCGACCACACCGTCAGCAATACCCTTCCTCTCTGCTTCTAAAACTGGAAATCTTTTTGATTACAGGGAAAACATTAAATTAACAAAACAATTGAACTAGAAAGCCAGCAGATCATTTAAAGATCCACAACATTCAGTTCTGACTTAACAGGGACAGAGAACATATATGCATTTTATATATATTATCCTTTCTAATTCAAATCTATTAAAATAATTAAGTATCCATTAAAAAGGAAAAAGCCCCACAATGAAGTTTGCCTGCTTTTTGCAAGCTCCACAGAGTAACCACATTTTGCAAAGACAGGCTTCCAGGCTGCAGTCTTGAACTACACTGTAAGTTTGAGAACGGTTGACTTTGGAAAAATTGAACAGTTGGTCTTTCAGTGTTGAAAGAAGCTGAACGTTGTCCATTATGACAATTAAATATTAAAAGCAGAATGAATTTCTGCCTGCCACAGTCCTTGGCCATAGAGATATATTTATTCTTATGGTCTTAGCTCAAGAGCTCCTTAAAAATACGGCTCAGAAAAGCAACTTTCTGGCAGCGTGGATTATCCATGCTGCTGGAGGTGTGAAAAGTGCATGGCTTTATACTGGCCAAGTGACCTGCAATCCTCTTTAGGCAGCTTTGCTGCACACCGCCCGCCACCTGCAACCAAGGAGGGGAGAAGGGCTCTGCCCAGCGATGACAGTGCGCCTTCTGTCAGCAGTGCTGGGACTCCACCAACACAGCTGGACAGCACTGTTGGCAAGAGCTGTGGTAAACACACAGCAGCTTTAAGCAATTGTGGAGGATACGTTTAAGAAAACCCAGGGCAATTACTCTATTGCTGTATTTGCTTGCATTTTAACTAGACATTTTATCTAGACATACTATCATGGTATGTGGGAACTTGTAAGGTCTAAAATTCCATGAGCTGTTCTATACTGGTCTGGAAAACAGTAATAGAAAGTTAAGAATTTAGTCAGGACCTCTACTGCTGTATTAAACATATCTCTAAGGAAACTCTTCATCTTCTACATTTCGTGCTTCTGAATGCCACCACAGCAGACAGAAGAAAAGCGGCTCTCGGTGTAGAGCTCATCCAGATCCCCAGAGCAATGCTTTTTGGAACAACCTTTTCTCAATCCTGCCACTACTCTACTTTTCCTTCTAATTGAGAAGACAATTTGGGAAAAGATTATATTTTTAAAGATCACGAATGTTAAGGAAACATCAGCTTGCTAATGATAATTAAAACCAAGTATCAGATTGCCAACCACATACTGCTTAAGCATTTCTCATCATTAGGAAGCCGGTAATTGCACCAGGAGGTGACTGAAGGAAATCAGCCAATGTATCTAACAAAAAAATCCACGTTGCCATTTATCAGAGGTAGGAAAGTGAACATCAAATTCTGGGTAGAGGCTCCAAGAAAACAGGACAGGACTTAATGCAATGTAATTAAGAGGTGATTACAGAAAATTTTTACCTACAGCACAGCACACGAAGCACCACACCTCTCCATGCCACACGCAGATCAGCCCGTCTGCCAGGAGCTCCTTATTTGGCCACTAGGAGAGTCTTCTCCCAGGGGGTGTTTCCAAAGGGATCTACTAGCAAGGTGGGAAACGCCAGCCTCCCTTCTGCAGCCAGGAGCAAGCACACAATTGCGGGCAGGGAGCTGGCTCTGGAGCTCAGGGCAGCAAGCGGAACAGTCCTGGCCTTTACAACGTCCCTCTTGAGTGATCTTCAAAGACGATACTAAAATAAACGTGCTCCTCCACCTCTGATAATCAGTGATGGAGTTGCTGCCATCTGATGGCTTAGGAAAGAGACGGGAAATAGGAGAGAGGAACTGTTTCGACTGCAAGACAGTGTTAAAAGTTGAATTGTGTTTGGATGAAAGAAAAAAGAAAGTAAAATAGTTCCTGTGATGCAGATAATCTGAGGGTTGACAATTGGGAGAGCCTTACTTCACAGCATGGGGAAACCAACCAGCAGATTTTATTGTCTTTGTGAGGCCACGCAGGTATGCAGCACACGTAAGAAATCCTGTTATACTTAACTACATTTCCAGAAACAACAACAGAGTTTACGCGAGACAACAGTGTCTGAATTACAGGTCACCTCCTAGTGAGCTTCACTAGACCAAACAAAACTGAAATTCAGCACTTTTTCCACTACTGTCCCAGTCCCAGCTCCTAGTAGGAACCTCCTCACTAGCTCTGTCTAAAGCGAGTGGGGAATAGCTCGTGTCCAGGCTCTGGAGTGGCTGAAAGATCTTGGGGATGGGAAGTGTCTGCCTTGGGATACAGCACCCACGTGTCCAACGTGGCAGAGGAAGAAAGGTACAGGGAAAAAAATAATGCAGTTCTCTCCTTCCCCAGCGAGGCAGAGCACAACACAACTGAGTTGCCTTCAAACTAAATTTATGGAATCAAATTTCCTCAGACTTCAAATACTCTACAGATTCCTCAAGTCCATTAAAAGCATTTCTGCTTTTATCATGTTGGAACAGGAATGTGGCTGTATTTCTGGCCCACGTTGGCGTGATCCCAGCCTGCGTGCGATGACAAAATCACATCAGTTGTGATTTGTCCTTCTGACGCTGTTTGATGTGGTGAGCATCCATATAAGAAGGTGCTATATTTCATTCCAACGTTTCAGGTGGCCTCCCCTGTCACGAGAATGATGAAATTTACAAAACCTGTGGGCAGAGAGCAAGGCAAGCACAGCCTGCCTGCCCCCCCCCCCCGCCCCGGGTCTGCATTCTCTCCCATGAAGGGCGGCCACACGACAAGCCAGGCCCCCCAGCTCTGCCCACTCTCCAGCTCTCCAGCCACACCTGCAGCACCGAGAGACAACCCTTCCTGGCATCTGCCCATCCCTCTACCAACCCTTGGACCTTCCTGTTCCCTTGCTCTGGTTCTAAATCTCACATCAGATTCCTTGTATTTAAGGGAAAATATTTCAAAAAAGTATCACGATTGTAACTTACCTCCAGAGCCCAACACCAGTGACAGCGATGGGACGAGAGGGAATGGGCACAAGTTGTGCCAGGGGAGGGTTAGACTGGACATTGGGAAGAATTTCTTCATTGGAAGGGTGGTCAGGGATTGGCACAGCTGCCCAGGGAGGGGGTGGAGTCGCCATCCCTGGAGGGGCTTAAAAGACGGGTGGGTGAGTTCCTTAGGGACAGGGTTTAGTGGGGAGACAGGCATGGTTGGACTCGGTGATCTGAGAGGTCTCTTCCAACCTTCTGATTCTGTGATTGTATGATTCATTCCCAGTGGAGGTGTGAGAATACACTTAGGTGGATGAACACACTCCATGACTTTTGCATCGGTGGCCTCTCTTTTCCTCTTCTTTTCAATACTCTTTCTCATGAACTAAATTTAGATTGCAAGCCCTCCAACCCAGATAGCACATCTTGTCATGTCTGGGAGACAACTTCTTTTTGTCCCACTTTCCATTTGCATGTCCCTTTCTTCCTCTTTGCGCACTCTTCATGTATAGCTCACTGCCTACAGCTTGATTAACTGTTTCTGGCCACGCTTTTTTTTGAAAAGGGTAAGGACAAATAACACAGTGAAAGTACCTACACTAAAAAGTACTTTATAAGATTAACATTATTGGATTTGTGCTTGAGGATTTCGGACACTACCATATTGCGGTTGCTTCTTTTCCTAAATAAAATCTATTTTCACCCCAACAGCCCAAACACAGGTCTCCACCCGGACTCACCCTCGACTTGTTTCTCTCTGTCTTATGGCCAGAACTACTATTGGCACAGAATATCCCTTCAGCTGCACTGGGACATACACGTAGCACTAAGGGCTTTTAATAGGATTACTATGGGGTTCCTGGGGTTTAAAGAGAACAGTCACACAGGGATGGCTGAGGACTCACGTCTACTTGCAGATAAACAGAAAAAAAATCAGAATTGGTAAGCAGCAATTCTATAAAGAATAAAAGTTCTTAATAAAGACAAGATATGGGGTTTAGAAAAAATATACACATATATGAGTTTTCAGCTGCCCTATTTTCACCTTTTAATTGCATGCAAATATCTGCAGATTCCAGTCACAATCTCACTGAGAAGTATATGGAAATTTTCCTTTTAATAATAAAAAGGGAACAAAGAATTACTAGTAACTGCTACTATCTGTAAGTACAGTAAGTGTTTGTTTAAGCAAAAACTCCGATATCCTAACTCAGAAGCCCATACTTGGACCACCCGTTATTTAATACCATGCCTTGGGCAAGCACTGTTGATTCTTGTTAAGAATACTTTATTTAAAAGATAAATCTTCAGTGTTTGACACATGAAGATCACCAAGGAAACCGTAATTACTTGACTCGAAGAGAACACTGCTTAGATTTAAGGCCGAAGCATGCACAGGATTCTTCACGAGCTTTGTTGTGTTTGCACTGAAATGCAGCGTGTCCAAACCTATCTCTCCAACTTCTAAGATAGATTTATTAAATACTTAACATGCTCGTGCTCTTCAATACATACAAAGACCACAGAAATATGTAGCTACTAATGAAAACTATTTATGACAGCCTTCCCAAACATGGTTTCTTTCACTCTAAATCATTTGTTTGGGGCAACACTTGCGTACGCCTCCTGAGGGAAACTCCACCTCAGCAGCCTGGACCAGTGCTCCAGCTCCAGCTCAGGGAAAAGCAGCCACATTGGTCTAATTTAGTCTATATTTGTCTATATTCCACTTCATTCAAATATGTTGTCTTTAAAAAGACACATTTTTTTTGCTAATTTTTCACTTTTCTTTCAAACACAACACTTTCCAAGTGAATTGTGAATCCAGAAGCTCTTCAAGCCCAACCAACTTTAATTTTCCTGTAAATTCTTTGCTGTTAGGTTGGCAATCTAAATGTAATTTTAAATAAATGTCACTATTTCTACATTTGATGCTTAAAACTTTACACATTGCACTTTATATATAAAACCCAACAAAATATCAGATGTGTCTCCTTGAACCTTTCAATCAAATCCCGAAGCGACACACCCAGGGAGTGACTTTCTTGAAGCACAATTTGGGTAATCACAGGCATGTCCAAGTGTCCAGAGGTATCTATTTCTGACTGTTAACATTCCAGAGAGCTTTTGCTCTATTATAAACTTGAGCTCTGCCACATAGTTACCAAGTCACCACAGTAAGCAAGAACTATTTGATATCTTAAAATTCAACAGCATTTTCATTTTGCTAGAACTGACCGAAATGGCTCCAGCAAGACCTGAACCGCAGTCCAATACAATTCAACCAAAGTTTTCATGTTACCCTGAATTAAGTTTTGATTAGACTGTTAACAAGAAATGTAGAAACCTGCTTTCAGACTATCTCCATGGTTTGAATACCTAAACCATGAACAGCTGCAACCCTTTCACCCATGCATTAACAGAATAATCTGGATTTAAAAGCACACACCCTGTTCCTAACAGGAGGAGTAATGGAAAGAATAATGGAAAGAAAGCAGAGAAGAGGAGTGAAAGTGACCAGAAGAAATTAAATTTACGCAGATAAAGGTCATCGTGGGCGATACTTTTTAAATAGATTGAAAGAAAAAACTCAAATTACTTTGTTTTTTCTTGAACTCTCCTCGGCTAAAATTTCTTTATTTCAAATTTCAGTACTTGTTATTCCTGAGCTGCATAAAGGATTCACATGACCATCACTAGCACACAGCATCAAATGTGTCCACGTGGGTGTCGGTCTCAAAGCTTCCCTGCCTGGTGTTGAGCAATCACACCTACTTTTAGACACAACCGTGCCCATTCATTTCGGCAGAGGAGATTAGTGATGAGCCTCAGCCCTGGGAACAGCTGCTAAAGGGGAGGCGCAATGGCAACAGGAGCGCCATCCCTGTAATCGACAGGAGGGACACATCAAGGGGTCACATGAGTGACGAATCAGATCTACTCAGTAATGACTGCCCAAACCACCCTAATTTTCTAGATGACAGGTACACTGGCATTCACCTATGAAGAGGGAGATCAAACTGAGGTGAGCGCGTTCATGTAGCTGAGCTGCAGTCGGAGCCTCTGCTGAAGATCCCAGATCTGACTCTCAACCAGACGCTGTGGTGGCCATGGTGCACGTGCCATTTTTGGAGCACCCAGCCCATCACTGAGCATGTAATACAACTACAAAAGGAATAATTCTCTGAGAGTTATTTTTCTCATGAACTTGACTAGAACTTTTTCTTATTGTTTGGAGGAGGTTTTCGGGGATGGGAAGAGAAGGGCAGAGGTTCAAGAAAAATTTATTTGAGACACCGTTCTTTAAGTTGCTTGGCCAAACTGGTGAGGTAGGGAAAGACAGGGGGCCAAGGCAAGCGGAAAATTGACTGTATCCTTGACTCAAAAGGACGGTGACCAGTGGTAAGAAGTCCAACCCGTGGCCAGTTTCTAGAGGTGTCTCTGAGGAGTTGATACTGGGGTTAATACTGCTGAATGTCTTCATGAATAACCTGAGCAGTGGAACAGAGTGGGCCCTCAGCAAGTCAGTGGGTGGACGATAAGCTGTAGAGCAGGGCTGTTATTCAGAGGGACCTCCAGAGGCTGGAGGAATGGTCTGATAGGAGTCTCATTTAGTTCAGTAATGACAAGTGTGTTGTCCTGCATCCCATATAGATACGGAGTGGGCACCAACTGGCAAGGAAGCAGCTTTGCCAAAAAAGACCTGAGGGTTCTGATGAACCTCAGTAGGAAACACAAGTCAGCTGCATAGCCTAGTGGTGAAGACAGATGACTGCACGTGGGTTGTATCAACAAACATAGCCAGCAGGCTCACTGAAATCACTATTTCCCTCTATCTGGCATTTCTGACAACGTTTCTAGAATGCTATGCCCAGTCTCAAGACCATTAGAGGAGCACCGAGAAGGATAGACCGAGTCTGACGATTTAATCTGATCGGCTTAACATTCAGAAAAGAGTGAGTTTGATACTGATTGCTCAAGATGGTATTAAGGAAAATCCTTTACAAAATTTAGGAATTTTTGGTTTGATTTCTGCAACACTGCCATTTACTTTTTCAGTCTGTTTGTAACAAAAAGTATGCTATTCAGATGTTTGTGCAAAGCGAAAGTTGAGCTGATGGCTCATATTTCTCTAACCATGGACCATAACGTGTTGCAGAACAATCATCTGATCAACAAAAGAGAAATCACGTTATTTACATGATCGACCACATAGCCAGCTTCTCTTAATCACAAAGATTAACCTGTCTATGGAGCAGGTGCAATAAATTATTCCTGAGTTATTCCCAAAATTTAAACGGTGATTGAAACACATGGAAAATGGTTACAAGTGGCAGGCAGGAAGGCAAAACAATGAAAATATTTTGTTCCTGTTCTATTTCTGAACACTCAAAAGGTCTGAATTCTATTAATTAGATGTTCACAGTAATTCCTTCATGCAAATTGATTCATAACACTGTTGCCAATCCTTTCAGCCACAAATGGGTCATTCACGTAACAGCATAGCTCTGTTTATCTTGGCCACCCCACCAGAATCAGAAGCACAGGCAGCGTAGCCAAAGCTGAATGAGGATTTACACTTTTTTTTTTAAATCGAGAAACTTAATTTTTAAAATTTCCCCAGCATCAGTAATAAGAAAGAAATTACTTTATGCGCTGCAATAGTCCCAACATTAAAAAATAATCTTGCCTTCAAAATCCAAATTATGGATTGACACATAACATCCTTGGGTTCTTCCTCCTTGCTCTTTAACCTCTAGATTATATTGAAGTCCTATTTTCAAAATTCTCTCTACATCCTGATGATTGCCTATTTAATTAAAAGGAGAGAGAGAGGGGCGAGATTCTCACATAAGCACAGGGAAGTAACCAAAAAAGAAAATGCAGAGCATCAGCCCCCTATCTACTGAAGTCACTGGTCATCTGCCGCAAAGACTGCACTCCAAGCAAGATCAGGAAGGCTGACAACGTGACAATCAAACACAAAAGTAGCCTTCACCAAGGAAGATCCTCCATTACCTACGTAGTGCTTACAGAAATACTCAATCCTTGTGCTACCCACTGACCGACAGCACCTCTTTAATGGTAGTGAGCATCAGTACTTAGTATTTCAGAAGAGGAAATTATTAAATTGCTATGGCTCACTGAGAATTTTGCCAAAACATCAGTCAATACTCTGTTACACTCACTGCTGTGTAAAAAAACAACCTAAGTTTTTCAGTAATGATGAAAAAGCAAAACTATTTTCCATAAAAGCCACAAATACTCTAAAAATGTGATTAAACCTGAATTTCTGTGTAAGAGTCAATGCACACACATTAGTGCAGGTTTTGCTGCATTGAATCCTTGAGTTCAGCAAAACTTGAGTACGTTGCATCACCTGGCAGAAACCGGAACACAGGCAGAACGAGGGAACCTGCGTTTCTCAGTAGGCAGAGCACATTCCCCAGCAATCTGGTCACACATTGGTGGCCTACAACCCAGCTTATCTTCAACGGCCTCTGCCCAAACCTTAGGTGTAAGAAATAAAAATGAATTAAATGGAGATCAGAGACCATTCCTAGTGCATCCTGAAATGGATGGCAAAGCTTTCCTTGAAAGAACATGACTAAGCCTTCTTCTCACAACTGATCTAGAAAAGGCTGGTACAAAACTACCAAACCTAGTTCAGAACCCTTGCATGAATATTGGGTACAACCTTAAGAAACCACGTCATCTCTCCTTTGCATTTTGCTCTCTGGCTGTGAATAATGGCATTTTTCCGTTACCTATTACCTGGGCTCCATTACAAGAGCAATTACGCTATCACCTGCAAGACCCTCACACACTGCAGAGACGTGGGCCGGAAAAGCAGCGCATCTGGGCAGGTGGCAGAAATGCTTACAAGGAGGATGCCCCTGCTTCTCCCAAGAAAGCAGCAGTCATCAGAGATAACGAAGGGGTCATTACAATTTCTCTTCATGCACCTCTGTTTAAGGGTAATGAAAAGATACTGTGTGAGGCAAATGAGTTTGGTATTTATTTGCTCCTATTAAAAAAAAAAAAAAAAAGAAGAAGAAAAAAAAAGAAGGAAAAAAAAAAAGAGTTGCACAAGTTGTGATTGATATTAGAGAAACACATTGGAACAACAACTGGTAGACATCAGGAGGCTGCCCATCTGGCTCTGGCTCCTCCAGTGCATTCGACGCTGCCAGGAACTTAAATTCATAATTACAGCTTCTTGGTGCATGAAACACCCACACTCCTTTGCCTTCTATTTTCTGTATTCACAAAGTAAAGCTTGCCCTGCAGCTGCCGCTTCCTCCAGAGCCCGGAAAGACCCAGCCACACACCAGTTACAGGACAGCGCACCCAGTGCCCGCAGGGACCAGCACCAAGATGCTCCAGTTTGGCTCCTGCCTTCTTGCACAGTGCCTGGCCGGTTCTCACAGCTCTCCCAAGGCCACCCCCATGTTTTATAAAGGTACAGGACAGCACAGAGGTGGCTCCTGAGAATCCAGCACCGTACAAGAAGATGACGTGTTGTGTCACGTGATCGAGCAAGATTATGGAAGACAAATCATTTGTTACTCCAGGGCAGTCCAATGCCAACAGTGCACTGCGGGCACGGCAAACTTGTGCTGGATGAGAGTATCACGATCGAGGAGCACAAAAGCACTTTGACCAAGCACCTAGGATGTAGCAATGATGGATCACAGCACTCGCACTTAGATTAATTAATTCATTAGATTAATGAAATGCAAGTATATAACGTACAGCACAAAATACCAGAAGTACTGAACTGCCAATGGGATATCTTTGCTGAGTCATAAGGGCTAGAAATAAAACTGGGGTTTGAAACATAGAGTACCTAGTGTGGAAGCTCCTTGGTGATACTTGAACTCAATAAATAATAATTTGAGTTGCTCAGCAGGCAGCTGGAGACACTGCAACAGCCCAGCCCCATTCTGTGACTCCCGGCCGGGCAGCTGGGCCCTTCGCTTTTCTGGGTTAGAGCTTCCAAAATGTTCAGAGAAATCCCCTTCCCAAATACAAAGCTCAGATCTCATCTCCTCTGGAAATCTGCTCCAACTACAGCCAACAAAGTGTCTGAGAAACGCCAGAAATTACAGGAGGCACATTTTTTATTTCCATGGCCAGGTTTATCCGTGCAGATAGCAATTTTGCTAACGCATGTTCAAAGATGGAAGCAACTACATCAAGGGTCCAGGAGCCTTCCAATATCCAGCCACAACCTTAGTGACCATCGCTCGTCACTCAGTGTATCTGATACTCCTCAGTCCTGCCTCCTCTTCTTGAAAACAGGTACATGAGATGGAAAAGCCAGGAACACCACAAGTGCTATTGCTCATGGTGCTGGGGAATGTTCCTGCCTGGGGAGAACGGCGATGGGTGCCTGCAGTATCTCCAGCACATCTTACCACAGGAATAAGTGCTTTCTCTTGGTCAGATTCTGTATGAAAAATGTCTTTTACAGGGGAAGATATTTCAAAAGAATGCAGCAACTTGGGGATTGGGAAACATAAAATCCCAGCAAAAGCAAATTTCCTGCCTTTGTCAGATGAAAACCTGACCACTGCACTTCAAAACAGTGTTAGCAGTGCTTCTGGTATTATATTCTGAATTCTGTTATCAGTCTTTGCACCACCACAGACATCTCAGCTGGTATCAAGGGCCTACTCTGCAGGATGTATAAATGTAAAAAGGCATTGAGTTGGGTTAGGAGGAAAAAAGTGTATAAGTAGGAGAATAAAAATGTTGGTGACAAGACAGTAACCACAATGACTAAGATACAATTGTCTTTGTTCATCAATATTTGCATTTTTACATACTTCACTAGCATATAACTTTACCTAATGTGTGTTACAATGCAATATTTTGTAATTCTAAGGTTAGACAATTTCTGGTTTCAGCATCCCATTCCATAAAATAACAATGGCCTAAAATAAAAATCTATTCCTGCTGTCGGTAAGTTTGGCCAGAAGTATATGTTTATTTCTTTCGCTTCAAGCTTTGCAGAACAATTGCTGCAATTTTCTTACTGAAGAAGCAGAGAACAGAGAATTAGTACCAAACGCTGGGAGATCAATTTGCACGGACCCCATCGCTTGATAATTTAAATGCTAAGTAATGCAGCCAATTAGTCTAGACTGAAGTATCTGAGGGGGGGTAAAATTTAGGTTAACAAATACCGCATAATGTTATCTGAATAATGTGGAGCCGACTTCCAACAAAGATGGATTTTGAATCTGCCCATTATAGGAAACAGGTGCAAAGAGCGCGTGGGAGAGGTGAATTCGTCCCTCCCTTAAATGGCAGTATAAAATAAAATCAGGATATAAAATTTGGGGGTGTCTCACAGGGCAGTTTTTAATCATATACTTAGAAGCATCTTTGCATATAATCATTACCTCAGCCTCCTCGTTTGCATGTATATATTCTTTTGTGCCATGATCAAAGAACATAGGTTAAATCCTTCTGAAACTCTATTCAAGCAGTGAAAATGGCTATTTTTAGGCTTTTGGCTTTTTTTGTGTTTTTCAACTCTCTGTATAATCTGCTTAAAATTCCAGTTACTTATTAAGTCGTGTATTTGTAGTGTGACACCTCAACAATTGCCTGACTTAGGTGAACCAGCAGAGTTTTAAGGAGGACCCTTTCAATGGGTATCTCCTGTGAAAGAGGCTGAAACAAACCGAGGGCTCCAGCTGGAGCACCAGCTGGCTGCCCGAGGGCTCCTACCAGATCTCCCCTCCCGTTCTACTCCCACCGCCAGTTTTGGTTTGCATGGAAGGGTCTGGTGTGGAAAAACCAGAATTGTTGTCTTGTCCTCTGTTGTCACGCTCACGGCACACAAACGGAATCCCCGCTCGTGACAGCAGCGGGCAAACATCCAGCCTCGGTGCCTGGAGAGGATGAAACCCAATGGAGAAGCACAGCCACCCCCGAGTCCGCAGGGAAGGATGAGACCGTATCTGTCAGCAATGGGGCCACTTCAGGCCCTGCCTTCCTGCTCTAGAAATGTCTGGTTTCTGAGTTTTTCTCCTCTTCTGCTGCTGCTTGCTGACCCGTGCAGACATCAGGCTGCGTGTTGTGGCCATCCCGTATTCTTGGCTACCTCTGTTGAAGTCCTCCAGGCCCACTTAGCATTCCCAGTTTGTGTTGGGGCTTAGGGTTAATGGTGAAAAAACCCACCTGCTACAAACTTCTTCCTTTTTCCTAAACAGAAGTTGGCAGAACCTGACCAAGAGTTTAAAACTCTGGAATAAGACATGGAGAGAGAACTACTGAGTAACTGGAGTCCTACAAGGTGCACAGTGTGGGAACAGCTCAGCAAATCTTCATTTCAGCGAAACCTGGTGTGTGAGCCAACACAGGCAGGATGCAAGAATAACCACAAAAGCAGGGATGAAATGCAAAGAGTAAATTTATTTTGTGACCTCATGAACCGGGGGATCCCCAAAGCAGCATCTGGGCAGAGGCACACAAGTAGGGACACCGGCACCATGGATCTCGGTCCGGTAACGAAAATAAATTTACTCTTTGCATTTTACCTGTGGTTTTGTGTTGGTTCCTGCACCCTGCCTGTCTCGGCTCGCACACCTGGACAGACACATTTCTGTAACACATTCAGGTGACCCTCGTGACATATCATCAAAGATAACAGAATACTGAGATACAGGCCACCCCCACACAAACGGACACAAGGCACAGCAACAACAGAGTGTTTCAAGGCCCATCTTGACACCAGATAGCTAACTTCACTCGCCAGCCCAACCTCCCAAACTGACTCAAATGGTAACTGCCAAACAAAATCCCTTCCTTCTTGCGAACACAGGATCCCGAAGAGGCAGCCAAAGGCAGGGCAGAATTTTGTTCCTGGGCTAGCAACCACTTTTCAGTAAAGAAAAACATTATCAAGGTTAAGGTGCATTACTATGCAGCCCTGCAGAAATTTTCTGCCACAGAGAAGACACCAAACCAGCTCTTCCCTTCAACCTCCTGATGATCTGAAATCTTGTAATGGAAACAATCCCTCTCTGTCCCAGACACACAATCTCCAAGATCGGTTATGAATACCCAGACAGACTTTAATTGGCTTCAAAGAAATAAAGTGAGGCTTGATTACCACATGCACACTTTTAAATATATGAAAAATTACTGCAAGCAAGCTGTAGTGGTTCCCCTCACTTCATGGCAGTAGAAGCCCAGGCTGGAACTTCCAGAGGCTGGTACTGCCCAGTTCATAAATGTGTACAGAAATGATCAAAGGGGTATTTTTTTTAAGTTTCATGGACTTTTCGCCAAAGCTACCACAAACTCTGTGTTCCCTACAGTGGCTATTAGCACTATTCAAATTAGGCCAAATACTTCACCATACTGTAAATGTTTTCAAAATCCTTAAATATTCTTTTTACCTGTTTTTATTACTTCTTAATATTATAACTGTTCAAATTAACAGTATCACAGTATCATAAGGTTGGAAAAGACCTTTGAGATTATTGAGTCCAACCTGTGACCCAACACCTACACTTGATACCAATGGAGAAATTCTAATAATTTCTACAATTCTGATAAAATCTTCTTTCAGGGAGGTTTTGTGAATGGTCCTTTCTAGGAATTGCCCTTTCTCCTTCCCTCAGCTTGTCATTTGCATGCTCTGCTAGCTATAGAACAAAGATACTCTTAATTCCCAAAGGTTTTCAGTCTTTCCACTCACCAGAACTGAAAAACTCAAAAGAAAGAAGTTTCATCCTGATAGGATACTGCTCACCATGCCAAAAAGCTACATACTAGTAAAAGCACTTCTATATAAGCCACAGTTCTGTAGTTCTCTGAGGGACAGACTCAGTTACGATGATCAGTTATATACAGTAGGGATGGAAAAAAACCCAAGTTTAAGCTGAGGAGTTAAAATAATGAAGCTTTAACATTAGGAGTGTTTGACCATTTTTGGTCATCTTTAGATATGATTTAAGATGCTGTCTTTTCAAATAGATGGATTTGCTAACCATTGCTTATATTCATATATATATTTATAGAAATATTCCACAAGAAAGCTCTGTTCTTCTGCAAACACAGTATTGATCATGAGTTTGGATTAAAATGGATCTAGAGCTCTTAGCACCCCAAGTAGTACTGCAGTCATGCAAACATGCCTTTCAGCCGCAGGAGACCAGAAGCAACCTGATGGTGCAGTGTGTTTGGAACAGACCCTAGCAAGAACAAAGCCACCAGGCGCGCTCTCGGTGTGAATAAAGCAAAGCACACCTCGGGCTGCATCAGGACCCCCACCGACTCACCCCACTTGGGCCACGCTGTGCGTATTTTTCACTCCTCTCCCAGTTTAAGAGGCAGGAGAAAGAAGGGAAGAGAATTCGGAAGATAATCAAGGCCTTGGACGTTTGATCAGCAAACGGAGGGAGCAGGGCTTGGCTAGAGAAGGGAGGATGAAGCTGGGGTACTCACCCCAGCTATTCCGAAGCACCTTGCATGTATACACACCCAGAGAAACGCACAGAAATTATATAAGCCCTTTATAAACCAGAGGAGCAAAATGAAGTTCTAAATGTGTCAGTAGGTCACAAGGGCTACGACAAAGAATCCTTGCATCATAAAATAATTGTATTAACAAGGCTAATTCCATCCTAAGCACAGTAACGGTCTGCCAGCAGGACATTCTTGAGGAATGGAAAGCTGCAGCAACTATTTCTCTTGCACCACAGCCCGCTACGAAGAGCCTTTCTCAACAGACCCATGGCTTAGGTTTGCCTTGAGGCACATCTGAAATTTCAGTTAACAAAGAGCTATCAGGATTTTCACTGATAGTTAATTGTTTCCCATTATGCACATAAAAAAACTGCACAATGAGTAAACTGACTGGAAAATACTATAATGCAGGAAAAAAAATAGTTGTGACTAGTAACGGGCTCCAGAGAGTTCCTCACCGGACATACGTTCTACCCTTTTACGATGTAACTCCTCTGGATAGATTCATTCACTTCAGGCTTAGCCTACGTCAGATCTGCTGGGGATAAAGACACTGCTCAGCTCCAGCCTCTTCCACAGTTTTCCTTTAGAGGGGTTTGAGAGCGCAAAGAAGCAGCAGAGAAGGAAGCCCAGCAGGATGTAAAACTCCAGGTGAGGTTCTCCTACGATGCTCAGTATTAATAGCTCTTGGAAAGAAAGAAGAATTCAAACAACATCCTATTTCTGTCATGCTCTGCCAAGGAACTATTTTGGATGGGCATATTGGAGCGTTGCTTTTTACTCCATCAACTCCGTCCTTTCAAGAAATGTTTCCACCATATGGTAGAAGCAGCCACTTACAAAACCTCAGAAAGTCATCTGGATATTCAGTCAACTGCTTTTTCCAGAAATGATGGCAGCCTCAGTCATACAGGAAAAAGGCAGTAAAAGCAGGGCTTGACTTGCAAGTCAAAAGGCACTCTGGTGTCTTGATCCCTCCAAATCAGTGGCTGAAACAAGGTTAAAATCTTCAGTTACAATTGGCAATTCCCTGAATATAGGGCTATGATGATAAAGAACACCCCGTTGCTGTGCTTGTCCCTACTCATTTAAACACCAAAGGTGCGGTTTTTATAATTATCATATCCACACACAGACAGAACCCTGCACCTGAAGGAGCGCTGCAGACGCTCAGCAGTACCCGACAAACAAACCGCTTCTCAAAAGAACAGCATATAAACCAGTAAGAAAGTATTATCCCAAGGGCAGCATGCCGTGCCGCTCTACGCAACCACGGTACTGTCACTGCAAAGCCTTTTGCTCTCTGTTTTCCCCTTAACAACTATCAGCATGTCTTTCCCGTTGCTGACGAGCAAAGCACACAGGCATCTGTCTCCTGCCTTCCCACACCACCTCAATGGTTCGTGTTCACTATGAGGCACCTGTCTGAAGTTCACCGCACCCTTCCTGCTTCCTTCAGCACTTGCTTCTTATGTTCAGAGGAAAAGCAGCATGGCTACAGCGCACTGTAGCACACAAACCTTATAGAACAGTCAGACTTACTTTACATGGAATAACTAAAAATAAATACATTAAAACAAAATTGAGAGAGTAACTCCAAAGGAGCTGACATTCTAAGAAGGTGGCAGTATATAAAATATACATTCATTGAAGTTCAATTTAAACCCCTGCATAAAGCACACAAACACCAAAAAAAAAGGTCATTGTGATAACAGTGAAGTAAAATTCAAGGCTAATGTTGAAGATACTAGAAGATGATGCAGATGCCTTACGCGGCTGTTTCAGTATCCTGTACATGTAAAACAACTTAGAAAAATATACCCAAAATGTGCACTTTTTCATCCTCATGATGGCCAAATTTTATTCTGATGATCTTCTGTCATTTCAGCAAAAAGCCACGATAAGAGGAAAAATGCGTGGTAACAGGAAACTAATTAGAACTTGTACCTATGTAAAATAGATCTCTTCAATTATTTAAGAGATTTCTGAAAGGCAGCCTTTCTTATCTTTTTTGTCCAAAAATCAGATCATATTGCAGCTGAGATTAATATTTTTAGTATCTGTATGGAAACAAATCTCTATTAAAACTGCGTGATGGCCTAAGGCTTTATAAATAACCACGTCTCCTCTTTGCCAGTTGCAGGGATGACGACGGATTCGGCATGCTAAGTTATTCCATCACAAGTCACACGCTCGCGGGAGCACTGCAAAGTGAAGATCAAGGTTAAATAGTTCGCAGGGATTTCTAAGCAGGAAGATGGCCATGCAACCTTGCAGCTCTGACAGGCTCTAATTGAGAAAAATGTAGTATTTAAGTAATCAGATGTTACTGATGTTCTTTGCGGGAGAATTTTTTTAATTAGATACAAAGCATTTCATGTGCAAGAGGCCAACTAGAAAAGTCAAGAGTTCATATCAAAAGCTGTGCTGTTTCTAAAAGACCCCACGTTATGTGTGAGAAAATAGATGCTTTACTCCCAGATTCCTTGCTCGTGCTTATCTGATATGGAAATCTTTCCTCCACTGAAACCCTAACACAAGCAGCTTTTAAAAAGACTCTATATGATTATATTCATTAGGAGGTGCACAGCTGCTTTGCAGCATTTCCCTAAAAAATAGCGCTGTTCTCAAGAACGGTTTCCCAATGTGAGCTGATTAATATTCCAGCTAACAGTACTGCCCCAGCCGTTGCCCGGCATTTCCTCCCTCTAACAGCTACACTGGAAATGCATTTTCACAATCCAGGCACGAAGGTGACTTATGCCGAGCAGAGGAGTAGAGACCAGAGCCTGCCGGGTGCCAGCTCCCCTTGGCTTGATTCAGGGGCAGAAAAGCAACTCAGCAAGGCTGTGTCTTACAGAGAGCTGAAGGAAAGAGGCCAGGACACTTCATACTGGAATTTTTCCCAGGTTTAACACTGTATATTCATCTCTAGCTTCCCAGGAGTCAAGGTATTGTCAAGACTGCCTGGCACGGCTGCAAAACTGGTCGTTGGCACAGGCTTGCGTTCTGCCCAAGTCTTTTTCTCCAGGCAGATTCCATCTGTCCTCCCCAACTCCATCTCCTGACGTATCCACACAGTCCCGGGGTTTGCTCTGAGTAGCCTGTGTACTCCCTCCCAGAAAGGTAACTCTTCAGAGTTCTAAAAACTTGGCAAAAATTTGGGGTGTACTTTCACAGGAAAGGAAAAAAAAAAAACAGGTAAAACCCCTCAATGGGTTATTGGTGGGTCAAAACCAGCACGGGTTTAATGGGCAAAAAGAAATTATTCCTTGCTCTTTATTTCAGAACTAGGTTAAACAGTTCTGGAAGCGGCTTTCACACTGGAAGCTGTTACTGATGGAAACTGAGGGGTAGCCAAAATTAAAGGAAGCTCTGCTACAGCCTCCAATGGTATTTCCATTAGTTTTGTTATCCCTATCTCTACCGAATACAACGCCCTTAAAAATTATTAAAAACATTAAAATCCCTCTAATTTTCCTTCTGTGTCCAAGGACGCACACAACATTAACCAAACCCAATTTGTCCAAGCAAAATGACACTTTGGATATCTCATCACAATTTGACGATCACTTAGTTTGCCTTCAAATGAACACTCTCTCTGTCTCTAACCACATGTAACAACGTGGCTGGGGGTGACCCAGGTTTACATTTTCTAAGCCTAATTCACTCCAACTTCTGAACTGCTAGACGTGAGAGCTGCTAAGGGCCTAAAAACAAGTTATTATTTATTTCTAAATGGTTATCAGAAGAAGACAAGCCTTGGATCACTCCAACCTTACTAACTAATGCCACAGTCGTTCCCACCCATTCACAGCTGTCACCTGATGGGTTTTACTGAACTGGCAGCCTCACTCAGCTTCACCCAACATCATCTCCCTACAAAAAAAAGTTTGCAAACCTTCATGTGAAGAAAAGTAACACAATGGCTGCAGTACCATGCATTTCAAAACCGAAACGCAATCTGCTCACAGACCTTCAGAACGTATCTTCTGTCTTCTCCTTTTTTAGTAATTCCTGTCATCTAGCCATGTATTTGGATTGGCAAGAACAATGCAACCAATAGCCTGAGACAGCAGAATTTTGCATGAAATACATAAATAAAATCGAAATTATGAAAAATAACTTGAACAGTTTTTATTTTATAAGTATAGCACCAAGTTTTTCTCTAAGCAGATCAGGAGCAAGGCGACACAGCAGACTGTAATAAGGCACAGAGGAAAATGGCTCTTCAAAGGGAAAAATACATCAAGCAATCCCAAAGCTCCCCCTTACCTGCTGGGCTATTTATTTCATAACCAGAGCAGAGGGTTAGGCAGTCAGAGCATCAAGATATTACGCTTGTGATTTTCCTCATTTCTCTTGCCGTTACAGAAAGCTACTGGAAAACCAAGGGTGATATTTTTTCTCCCAATTAATTTCAAAATCCAAATTAAATTGAAATTAAAGGAGGAGAAAGATGAAATGAGCTATGGCAAAGGTACCCCTGCCCTTTATACACTCTGTGTCCTGGGATGGTTTTGCCCAGGAATTCTGCCCAGGTTTTGCGGAGCAGCACGTGTGCACGGCCCTCAGCTGGAGAGCGAAGCTCTGATCAGGTGCTCGAGGGAGGGCATGGGGCCTCTCCCTTGGGATGCCTGCCAGGCAGAGAGAAGTCACAGGTACCCATCACGGCCCAGCTCTGCACAGGTTTCTCTTGGTAGCCTGAGTAATCGCTATTTTTCCCTTATATTTATAAATGTTTTATTTGTTTCTGTTATAAACAGTGGTTTCAGACTGAAAAACAAAGCCGAGGTGAAGAGAAGGGAAAGGTTTGGGGAAGAGGATGCTCTTGGGCTAACGGGGTTTGATAGCAAGACTATCGAGTGTCTGATATTGGTGTTTGCCATCATTTCTATTGAAGAGGAAACACACTCAGGCCAACAGCACAGCGTGGGGCCACGGGGAGCAGCGTCCCAGGCACACAGAGACACCTGTCCCGCTCCACGCAGCGCCTGGGTCTGGGCACAGAAGCAAAAAAAGCCTTAGTTCCCTGCTCACACTTCACACATGCCCCTTCTCTACAGAAAAGTGCCTGCAGGTGGACACTGGCTGCCAAAACCATGATAAATTCAAACAGACAGGCTCTCGTAATTACCAGAGAAATATGTATACAAAGGAGGCAAGTGAACTATGCCCCTTGAAAAAAAACAACCAACACACATGAAAACAAGATAAAGGAAGCTGTTGTTGAAATGAGAATTGCCAGTTCCCAAAACATTTGATTTTCTCCGTTCCCTTAGGCTTTAGGAGTGTAACTCAGCACCATTTTCCTTATAAATAAAATAATTCTGTATTTCTTCTGTCATTCTGGAAGAGAGAACAATAAAAATATAAAAAAATCAGTCTCTGCTCAAAACCCCTGTCCTGCCTCGAGCAGCACACAGGAATCTTAAGAAAAGGTAATTGCCTTCCTGAAAACACCTGAATTCAGAAAAAAAAGTATTGCACAACTACTATAGGTATGGAGTTGTCCTAATGCGCAGCACCTGCACACCACCAGCACAAATCAATAACCAATCATCACCTATCATATCCCACTGCCTCGGAATCAGTAGGAAAGACAGCAAGGGACTCTGTCAGGGAGTGGAGTGATAGGATGAGGGGGGAAGGGTTTAAACTGGAAGAGGGGAGATTTAGATTAGGTATTAGGAAAACACTTTTTTTCCTGTGAGGGTGGGGAGGCCCTGGCCCAGGGTGCCCAGAGCAGTGGTGGCTGCCCCATCCCTGGAGGGGTTCCAGGCCAGGCTGGATGGGGCTTGGAGCCCCCTGACCCAGTGGGAGGTGTCCCTGTCCATGGCACTGGGAGTTGGAACTGCACAATCTTTAAGGTCCCTTCCAAGCCAAACCATCCTATGATTCTATGACTCTCTGACTCTTTGTTGCCGGTGCAAAGGACCCTGAAGTGTTCATCAGCCTGAAAGGCTACATTCGAACTCCAGCTGTTGTGGAGGAGTTATCTTCAAACAAACAACACCGAAAGAGTCAACTGGAATATTTTTTATTACATTCCTTAACCCTTCCTCTTTTAAGGATTTCGGACTGTGTGGCCAGCGGTGACTCCCTGCCGGGCCCTGGAGTCCCACAGCAAACCACCATCCCAAGCACCAGGGCAGCAGCATCCCGTCCCCTGCAGCCGAACAGACCCCCATCATCTTGACAGTTGTAGTGCACACTTATCGTCTGCCATAACCTTTCCACTGAAAGCTGACGGGAGAAAATGACTTTGTCACCTCTTGGTTCCTTCCAGCGTAAATCATCAACAAGAACTTGTTTATTTTCTGACCTCATCCAAAAATTCCTTTTTTTCCTCTACTCAACAGACACGCATACGGGTTTTACTGGCATTTTTATTACGAATAATGTGCCTAACACACCACTTCCAAAGGATGTCAGTATGCCAAAAATGCAGACTTACTGGAACTTTGAAACTATCTCATAATGGGTTCATGAAAGAAACTGGATCACAAAAACTGTTATTGCTATTACCTGTGAAAATCATCGCAGCGAGGCCTGACGACCGTGGTAAAGCAGCACCACATGCTAACGGAAAACCTTTCGAATGCGTTGGCTGCTAATAACAAGTCAGCCTGTGCCAGCACATACCACAAATTAACCACAGTGATTTCCTTTTCTTCACAGAAACCTCTCCACAGAAATGTGCTCTACACTAATGCCTAAACCTGATTTTTAATGGTACAGACAAGACATAAATAAAATCAGTTTATCTTCTAAGAAAAAAATGCATTACAAAGCCAGTCCAATGGTTTTAGGACACAATAGAAAGTATCTAATTCGGCAAATCCAACTCTCCTTATTCTTCCGAGTTTCTGAGGAACGCTTTGCTGCCATTTCTAACCTGAACACACGCTTTTCAAGTTTCTTTAACAATGGTTCATCAGACACAAAAATCACCCTCATAGAATCAGAGAATAGTTTGGGGCAGAAGAGACCTTAAAGCTCATCCAGTTCCAGCCCCCTGCCATGGGAGAGAAACTTCCCACTGGATCAGTTTGCTCAAAGCCCCATCCAACCTGGCCTTGAACATTTCCAGGGATGTGGCTTCCATGGTTGATCTCAACCTTTTCCAGTGCCTTCTCACCGTCAGAGTAAAAAATGTCTTCCTAATATCTAATCTAAATCTAATCTAAGTCTTGTGATGCCCAACAGACAGGAGGGTTTGCACAGTCCCAATTAAAACAATGCATATTAATTTGTAAGGTCTGCAAACTTTTGAAACCTTTTGACTGACACAGACTACATAAGAATAGAAATTCCCTTTACTTTGATTATATCGTGTATTGCTCAGGCTCTGTAAGTTGCCCCCAAAATGGCAAATTGCATGAGCTGGTAAGAAATAATTTTAACCTTCCCACTTGTAGACTAAACGAAATGAGCGCAGTTTTCTTGGAGCATAAATTGGTTCATTGCACTAAATATGCTGGTTTTGTATACTCACACAAAGCACCAAAGGTTGATTTTACTTCTTAATATTGGAAGGGTACATTTTTTAAGTTGCTTTGTTAAAATATTTTGGCACATATATGGCATAAATTTGAGATGAAACGCACAACATTTATGTAACAACATTTTCAGTGAAAAAAAAAATCTGGCACACCCTTCATCATACAAAAAGAAACACAACTACAATATCTCTGCTGGATATATGATGCTCTCTGAATAATAAATACATGTTTGAAATCCTTTTCTAGTTAAAAAAAAAAAGAAACTAAAACACGAAATCCAATTTACATTGCCAGCTTTATAGTGTTGTCTGGACATATCACCCATTTCTCTCCTCAAACCTACAGTCCCAAATGATGAACCTTTAGGAAACGCAGTAAAGAAGTGGTACAAGAAATCCATGACTGTAGAACGCAAGGAAATCACCCTTCAAAGCAGGAAATTGAACTTTTCGGGCTCATCTGGTTCAGATGTTTCTCAGCTCTGCAGAGATTTTCCATTTTTCTCCTCTTTGATTTAGCTTTTGGAAGGTAGTGTGGGATGTATTATCTGTTTGGTGGAGATTTTTTTTCTCCAGATTGTAGCTAAAAAAGATGACAAGTGGGAAAAAAAAGAAATTCTCATGTAAATAGAGAGCCTCAGAAGACGTCATTTATAAAAAGAGAAACCTGCCAGCCACAAACTAAACCACACTTTATTTATTCAGAAACAGAATTAAAACTAATAGCATCATTAACTTCATCTGCTAAGACGTTTGCCAGCTTTGGTGAAGAATGAGTTGCTGCTAAGGAAGACAATGTCTTCCCTGCGTCTCGTCCATGGAGTCCATGATAGAAACACAGGCCTACTGGGGTCTTGTTTCAGACAACTGAGAAAGACAACGGTCAAAGAGAGAAATGTTCTAAAACGGGCTCACCACAAGAGGAGGATTACACAATCTTAAACATAATTTATACACTCAAGGCAGAGGGATAAAAAAGGGGAATGAAAGCATTCAACAAATGACTCACGTCTATGTATATGAGAAAAAGCTTACCCCTTCAAAACCCAGTAACAAACAGTTTGCCCCCATTATATCCTCTTGCTGGGACTGCCAAGTAAGTCTATAGACATTAACAGTATTATGTAATTGTTGAGACTGGAATGAAACCCAGCAATAGCTAAAATACTTTGCAAATGGGATCCAAGACTATTAAGTCTGCTCTTGCTTCTAAGTTTGCTCTTAAACGCTCTGACCATGTGTCTAAAAGCAAACAGAAGAGTCTTTTTATTTAACTTATTCTTAAAAATTGATACTATAAAGCCCAAGTAAAGTTAAAGGAATATAAATCTACTCCCAAGTTGCTGGGCAGAAGGGAGGGTAGAGCTCTTCTCTGTCTTCTTCAATTACTCAAGGATAACATGAACAGCCCGTAATGTTTTTTCATTTTCATAGTTGTATGTAACAACTTCAGTGTTGGAGAAACATAGAGGTGTCTTTGTCTGAACTACCAAACTGCAACAGGCTGTCTCTTGTACCTTCTTCAAGTCTGCAGGACAATAAACTAAAACCAAATAAAAATTAGAACATCTTCAACAGAGAAGGAAGAATTATTTTAAAATTAACATTTGAAATTTCTGTTGAAAAAAATCTGGTCAGACATAAGAACAAAGCGCATTTCTCCCCAGACTACAGAGAACCAAACAAACCACTGACCATCTGCTTCAGCAGCAGCAGAACAGTAACTGTGTGTCCTAGCCCACGAATGACCCAGGCAAACTTCCCCCCGATGTTACTTAGCAATAGCTTATTCAGTCTCCTCTTTGAATAAAGAAAGCTTGTCAGAAATCAAGGGGTTAAATCCCTCTTCTCATCTTCCTCTTCTCCTCAGCTTCCCACACAAGACCAAACCTATTTCATAAATGAGAGCTGTCCTCCTACGTAAGATTTATATTAATGGAATCACTCTTCGAGGATCGCAGGCTCCATCTATCCCGGCACATTAAGCAGTGCCAGGGAATGTTCCCGGGAGAAGGAACCCGATCGTCTACACTCTCACAGTGGGAGGTGGTCCCTGGCACTGCCTGGCCCCAAACCAAGCCATGCTCTCTCAAGCCAGTCTCTGGCCCAGCTCCAGAGTGAGCTCTGCCCACCCACCGGCTGGGACGTGACCAATCCATTTTGGAAGGCAACAGATTCAGTGGTGCTGCAGGAGCTCCTCAGTGCCAGATGGCCCCAGAGCCAGAGCAGCCACAGCCTTTTTGTGTACTGACAAATCCCAACAGCATCACAGGCTGTGCCAGCCTGGGATCTCCAACTGACTTACATTTAGGTGTCTTTAACGGTCTAACGTACAGTCGGAGAGCAGACCCAGCAACAACAGGATGGGTCCTCACCAGTTAGCTTCTGCCCTGACTATGGACACAAACCACTGCCAGCGTTTCCAGCAGGGACGATGCACTGTATCACTGGCAAGCGATCTCCTGTGGTCCAAGGAAAAATATAATATCTGGAATAAACTTGGTAGCATTAAAACCCCGATGAGTTTAACTGTGAGAAATGTGCTCTGTATCTGTCAGAACGCAAGTCTGCGTGATACAACAGTCAATGGTTATCGAAAAGGCATTCCATGAACACAGAAGACAGGCTGTGAGCACAGCCGCCTTCTACAGCTGCACTGAGCAGGGGGACCCTGGGCTCTGGTAAGGGCATTCCAAAATATTTATAACTTTTAAAAATGACAAATCAAGCTCCTTTCTGGGCCTTTCTGCAACCCAGACCCCTTTGCTGTACACAGGAAAGGCCAGGCATGCCTTCAAACGCGCCCAGGGATTTGACTCCATTGCTTCAATAAAACACAAACACTGACAGAGCAAGACAGCGAGCTGAGGGTGTTGCTGTCCCCACCAGCCAAAGCCCACACCATGGAGCTCACAGGAGCCAGACCTGCAGTACTCCTGGGTCTCTCACCCGTCTCCTGGGTCTACAAAAGCGAACTCTGGAGAAGCTGCAGTAAGGCTGCTTAAACAGTAACTTCTGTCATCATTTTGCTCAGCAGCCGGAGTGAAGGACGGAGGGGGAAGCCACAAACACAGGGACCTCAGGTACGGTAGATCAAGGTGTAAAAATCCACGTTTGGCCCGTTATTCCCCTGCTCTGCACCAGACCAGCTGAGTACCGGTGGTACTGCAGAGGGTCTGGAAAAGACAGGCATTTCAGCTGGACAGCCTGAACATCGCCAGCAGTGCAACTGTGCCGACTCGGGCCACGGGACAAGCACCAGCGTATCCTGGGCTCTGACCGGTGAGCTGCAGAAGTCGAAGGTGTTACTGCCAAGTCGTTGCCATTGTTTCATAAAGCCTTCTTTAGCCCTTCTGCTGGAGGCAGCACAAACAACGGGCACCACCATCTCAAACTGTCCCACAGAACTTCACCACTGCTGGGCTAGCAGCAGCCTTTCTCAGCTCCTCAGAATTTGGACACCAGCTTTTCTTCTTCTGCGCTGCTGTGCTGCCAGTGCCCGATTTAGCTGGCTTCAAGGACAGTTGGGTATCTCCTACCAAAATCCACCCTCTGTAATTAGAATCAGAGATGAAGATGCAGCTCTCAAGACAAAGAAGGCAATTAATTACAAGAATCTACTTTGCTGCTTCTAAGTATCACACCAAACATATTAACACCTTTTCTTCTACACTACGCGGTGTGAAAGGCAACACTATATTATGTATTTTTGGATCAGAACGCTCAATCAATACAAGTAGAAGACAAGAACATTAAGTAAAAGCAAAGATAATTTGAAAAATATGATCTAAAAATCAAACTCAGAGCAAAATGGAGTTTTCATCTTCCAGATGACTGGTATAACATGAAGTGATTTAACTCATCTGACAAGATGGATTACAGCTGGCCCCTTATCTCTTGGCCTGCTTAGCGACATGAAAGGAAAAGAAAAACAATGCATTAATTGATGGTGGAGAACGTTTTTCTTCCTAATGGTTTCCAGCCAGAATTTTTGAGCTCGAGCCATTTCCCAAATAATGGCTAGCATTTGTGTACACATTAGTTTCTTTCATGTGACAAGGAAATGTAATTTTTCTTTGGGAACACACTCATTAAGGAAGCAAACCCTCCCCCCTCCCCCCCTCAGGCAGCTCTGCACCCCATTCATAAGTGCAACACAGTATAACCACTTTAAAAGTCTAGTGGAACCACAGATCCCTTGAAAGCTCCAACGGCAGAGACACAGCCTTGTGCCTGCTCTCCAGTGCCCTCTATTAGATCAAGTCTACCCATAGTTTTAAGGTTATTGGCAAAGCAACAGCCATAGGAGATCTCAATCAGGTTGAGTTATTCTAGGAAACACACACACCCAAAAATCAAAGAAACTAATGATTATCACAAATAATTGAAAGAAACAGGCATCATTAGCACAGTCATAACATTACATAGGTTGATTATATGCTCAGAAGTCACTTAGAAGTACTAGTTTTCTCTGATTGAAGCTTTTCAGCTCAGTTTCACAGAGTTCTTTCAAGAAAAGGAAATGCACAAAGGGAGTTGCAAATGACCGTGCGTTGCTTCTCGTCAGCCCCAGTGCTCGGGCAGACGCAATTGCATGCATGATGGTGGATGAAATTCAGTATGGGGAGGTGAGCATGCTGGCCGAGGCACCTGAAATTCTCCTGCCTACTAGAACCAAGTGGCTCCTCAGGAGACTAACGGAGGTGCGCAGGGCTCAGTGGAAGCTTCCAGCCACTGCACGCTATGCTTCTGCGAAACAGAGAACAAACACCTGGCAAAAAGATAAAATCAAGATAGTGTGTCCTGCACGTCTGCGCCACACTGTGATGCCTTGGCTTAAACAAATACATCTGCTTCAGTGTCAGTTTTCTTGCCGTCCACTGAGATACGGCTCAGACCACAGAGATCCAGCAGAGACCACAACACCCATCCCACACAGAAGCCTGAGCTCTTGCCAGAACAGAGACCGTTTAGCACAAGACCAGAAGAAATCATAATTTTTTTCTGTTCCAGCAGAAACTGCTCCGTCTCTCTGCTTGGGCTGCACCCCAGGAGAGGCTTAGTTAAAACAAATGGCAACTGCAACAGAGTTCTCTGCCTGAGACTAAAGCTGGAGTTTAGTTTTACAAGGAAACAGATATATTATGAATGTGGAGGCATACGCAATTAATTTAAACCCACCCTGAAAACAGGGAGCTCCATCGCAGAAACACTCCCAGTCGTGCTGTGCTGCCGCGACAAGCCCTGCCTACCTGACCAGGCAGGACGGGATGCTGAATGCCTCTCACTTAAAGCAAAGACAAGCCTGATGCTACACAGCAAGCCCTATTTTTTATTTATACTCCTAGTAGTGAGACGCGTACTAGCTATGCGCCGCACAGCACACTTTCCTGCTCTCTCTCGCAGATGGAAAGCTGGTACTGCAGATTTCGGCAGTCATCTGTAATTGTCACGTAAGGCTGGAGGTAACCCATGTGAAGAAGAAGCCAAGCAGCCATCAACTCTTCCATCACATATGCCCAAGAACTAGAGATCCAAAGTCCTCTGCAGCAGTGGATCCCACAAGACATTATAAGTTGGGAGGGCCTCTAAGACTGCTGTTATTTTCCAGGTGATGGCAAGGTATCTAAGAAACACACACAATCCTGTCAGCAGCTCTCTGAAATACTTAAAAGTTCATTTTCACGAGTAATATATTTCATAACCATCCCAAGGGAGTGTTTCCTCTTCACTGAAGCTACTGTACTTGGCAAGGAAACGGCGTAACATTTTTTCCCCCAAAGGCTTTGGAGTGATAAATGATAGCTAAACCAAAATCTCCTATAGGCTTAAAGCTTCTGCGGAGCAGGCTCAAGGAAGTAAGGTTTGGATTAAAAGGTCCAAAATTTTGAAATCTGGAAGTGTAAATATTCAAGTATTTGAAGCAGAGCCATGACTGATTCACAGGGAATAAACTATTTTAAAGCAAACTCCCAGGCGACTCCGGTATGAAAGAACTGAGGGCTAAGAGACACTCTCGTACTGCCTTTCACATCACAAACCTCCCTCTGAACATGCACCATAAACTAAACAAAGATAATCTTATTAAAATATTAAGATATTTCATTGATATTGAGTTGTATTCCGATATTGAAAGAACCAAGTTCAAACATTTTTCGGTCTACTTTAGAAACATCCTTGTTCTGGGATGAGCTCACCTGAGATACACGCAGAAGGAGAATTAGCTCTGAGGGGTTGGCCATTGTCAGCAACTAGAAATGACAAGCTAAGCCCCCCAAATCTTTAAGTCTAGGTCATCAAATTACGCAGGTTTATTTCTCTTGTGGGTTTGAACTGTTAGCTATACACCTGGGTCATGTTTATAAAAGTTTTAATGTAAAAATCACTTTGTTTTCATTTTGATGGAAACAGATACCGTCTCACAATTTACCAGGCTGGCTGAGTGTTGAGAAAAATGTCCCAGAACCTCGCAGTTAACTCTTCTTGACAGCTTGGTGTGGAATTTAACTATATTCAAAAACTGCACTGACCCATGACAGCCTTATTGAAAAGGAACTGTTTACATCTCCCAGGTCCCTGCGAAGGAAGCCTGACCTACATGTGCTCTGAGCCGCATCCGGGCACTCGGATTGAACGTGGTTCTGGAGCCAGAGCCTCACATCTTCCCAGGGAGCAAAGCCCTGGCTGCAGACTGCGGCTGCTCCTCAGCCACTCCAAAGGGTGTCGGCAGCCTGTGACAGCACCTGGCGAGAGCGAATTCGTAGCATTTACCTGCAGGTGTGAAGGCAAGGCTAAGGATGGCAGAGCAATATGGGAATTAACTTCCTGATCTCTAAGTGAACAGAACAGGATACACGATGGTTGACTACCCTCGAAAACAGATTTTTAAAAACACTTTATCAATTTTTAAGCCAACTCAACAAATTTACAAGAGGCAAAATCTCAGCTTTCACCACTGTAGTCACCAATATCCTGAGCTACAAATGGAGAATCAAATTATTGGCAAAAGAAAATTACTTTTTTTTTATAAAACCCGGATCAGCTAAACAGAGCATTACGTCATTACGCAGAGTAACAAGCATTAACACATTTGTTTGTTCCCACTTGAGCAATATTAGAACAAAACATTAGAGCCCCTAATATCCATTTGGATTCAGTTCATCAGTACCTCTGCCATTCCCACTCCTAGCAGAATCAGCAGCTATGAAAATCACTGAAGTCAAACGTTTTCTATTTTCTAACCTGTAAACATCTGCCATACAGAAAGATTTTCACAGGTGACTGAATGACGCGGGGGAGTGGCTAATCAGATAAGGAGCATTTCACCATGTGGTCCATGGTTCCAGTCCAGACCTAAATTGATACTGGATGGGGTTTTTTTAAAAAAAAATTATAATAAAGCCAACCCAAAAGCCCAAAGATTCCAGCAGCTGTTCAGCAGTATTCGTTATACTCCCTGCTAACAAGCAACTATTTGTGCAACGTCCCTGTACAAAATGCAGCATTAAAATAAAACCTCAGCCAAAATTACTAACATTTCAGTCCAGACAAGATTATTCACATGCCTCAAGTCTCCTGTTTTGGAGAATAAAGACCAAGACGTGTTTCTTCCCAAGCAGACAAGCTTTTACACAAGCAGGCACTGAACCTCAGCACTGTTCAGGCCATGGCTCTGGGTCGCATCCTTCTATCAGTTATAACCTATATTTTCACATGACGTACACATCATGAGGGTCTAAAGCCCACAACCAACAACAGACTGCATTCATCTACAGCCAGACTTAGATCACAGTATCACAGTATCACAAGGTTGGAAGAGACCTTTGAGATCATCGAGTCCAACCTATGGCCCAACACCTACACCTACTACCTACACCTACTCCTACTTGTCAACTACNCAGCCCCCTCACCATCCTCGTCGCTCTCCTCTGGATGTCGAGTCCTGCTGACTCTATTCAGGAGAAAGTCCTCATAAAGCTTAATGCCAAATGTTCTCCTGCTGCTGACCTGGCTCTCCAGAGGCTCCGCTCGGCTGCCGGCTGAGCCAGCCCCTGGCTCCGCTCTGCGAGCACACATCACCAGCACATCAGAGATAATGGGATCTAGATCTTCCACCCAGAAGTATAGTTTAGTCACCGCTTGGTATTTCTGAGAGCGGTGAAGAGCACCTGAGCACACCCAGGTAAGTGGCGGCAGAGCCCATCCATTTGTCAGAGCTGTCCTTATAAGGAAAGGCAGGAAAAGTCTTATTCCAGCGCAGGGTTCCCGTCATCCTCAGAAGCAAACGGTGGTACCACACCAGAAAACACCTGATACCTGACACTGAAGTAACCGCACAGCATTTGCAAGACAAGTAAATTCAGACATTGTGCCTGAGCACTGGTATCGCACAGAACCACCGCACCCCGACTTTGGGACACGACCTGGGCAGCAGGCACATGCACAACCTCAGCAGTACTTGGCAGTGGGTTTTGTGTTTATTTATTTGTTTTTCCAGGAGCTCAGAATGACTAAGTCAGCAGTGCCTGTTTGCAGTCGGTCTTACAACAGGGCTTGGAAGCATGAACTGCCCATTTAGGTCAATTTTTTTTTTAACCTGAGATTTCAAGGTAACATTTACATGCTCTAAATATGAATTCCTTAGTATGCTTCAACCACAATTACGGGAACAACCAAAGCTACAGTCGTGTATTTTAGCCAAGCAGCCATTAACTACTGGGAGCAGCAGCAGCAGCAGTTGGGAGGTGTTTTTAGGGAACGATGCTAAAACCTTTCTCTTGATCCATAAACAACTCTATTGGAAAGTGTATACAAAGCCAGAGAGAATTTAAAATTAAATGACAAACCACAATGAGACAAAAGAGGAGATGTGACATAAAGAAGCAAAAAATTTTAACCAGAAGATAAATGTACTGAATGTGAGAAAGAAGAAAGCAAGAAAGAGGGAAGCAGAAAGATTATCTACAATTCTTCAAACAGGACCAGAGGCATTTTGAATAGTTACATTTTAATGAAGTCAGAAATAATTGGATCAAATTCCATGACCTATGTGATACAACAGAGTAGACTAGAGAATGTTAAGGGTGCTTTCCAGATTTAAAAATCTAAAAACCTATGAACAGAAAAGGAAAGAAGCTGGAGTGGTAGCAACAGCAACAGAGCTATGCAAAATTTGTTATTTCAGGCAGAGAAAACATACTGCCAAAAATAGTAAGAAAACATGTCTGACATATGCATATACATGATCTGTTCTGCACTACCCACAGCAGTACTTATGTATGTAATGTATAATTTGGCAGGGAAAAAACCTTAACACAAAAGGATACACTGGCTCCCGAGGGAATGGCTTCACAGGTGCCAACAAACTTACACAGTATCACAGAATGGTGGTAGTTAGAAAATCCTCAGCCATGGTGGGTCTTCAGCCCTGTCCCAGTAACAAACAGCACAGGCACAGCCCACCAGTTCCTTGGAATTACTGCAGTACCTTCCTCAGCAGCCTCGGTGCAAGAACCAAGCACCACCAAGGAAAGGGCTGGCCCAAGACCAAGCTGCTCCAGCTCCTCACAGCTGCTGGATACTCCCCTACGATCCAGGACAGCTGGCACAGGTCGGGCAGCCAGAACTTCTCAATAAACAAAGAAAACTGTAAAGGGGAAGATAAAGATCAAGATTTCCAATAAAATCACAGCCAGCTTCAACATAACAGCAGCAACTGGCTTTGTTGTGTTCCCTCAGCCAGAGAACAGCACCAGACACTCTTCTGGAGAGTGTGGGCATCAGGACTGCTACAAAACTAGAACCGTCACCACTAGGTACCTTCAACTCAGTATTTTTATCACACATTACGAGCAAATTTATCTCTGAAGCTAAAAGAAATACTGCATGCAAAGCAACACTCACAAAGCTATTTTGCTGCTGGCTTTAGTGCCAACCACCGCAGATGTCTTCATACAACCAAGAACCTGGGGTTTTGGAGAGCATGTTCCAACCCCCGTGAGAGATGGTCCTCACAGGAAGACCCTACAGGAAGACCCAGCATCGTGCAGCACGGCACACCGAGGGCTGTGCCTGGGAAAATCACCACAGTAAAATTACAGCAATAGGAAAGCCTAGCTGCTTTCCTTTGAGAGCTCCCACATTCCCTCTGAGTAACCCATCTCACTAAGAAGTTTCTAGCACCACTTCTTCCCCGGTGACACTTTTGCTGGTTTCCTACGCTGCCTACTACAGCACAAGTCTCCAGCTGCAAGGTTTGCCATAGCCTGTCCTAAATAAGGTTGCAAATGTAGTAGTTCAGAAAGCATCCAAAATAAAACACAATAAATGTTTTTTTAAAATCCACAATAAAACCACCACGACATTTGATTAAATCAAACCTTTCACTTTACTGTACAGCAACTAAAAGCAAGTAGCACAGAAGCTGATGCCTATGCTGTGCCTACGTAGACCTATATATGCAAAAGCCTGCGACTCGTGAAGGTACAGTCATAGGAAAAAATAAAACGGAACAGAACCAGGAACCAAACTCCCACATCTCTCTATTTCTTAGCTAATCTTGCCAATAATAACTCAATTGTTTCCTTACAGAGAACCGCAAAGAGAGTTAATTATCGAAGTAAAACTTAATGCTTTTATGGCTGGGGATGGGAGGGGAGCCTTCCTGAATTTCCTTGCCTTTAGCACAAGGACTGTACTTAGAAACAGAGATATCAAATTAAACCTTTAGTGTCACTGGAGATCTGAAAAGCAATCACTCTCCTTTTTTCTTTTCCCAGGTCACCCACCAACACCACAACACACCAGCTCCCCAGAAAAGAAAGCAGTAATTTCTGAATAGCTGACGTAACTTTCTTACAGCAAGAAAAGGGGTCATGAAAACCAAGAAAGACACCGTGACTCTCCAGTGTCTGCACTGAGATGAAAGAACCATTCACAGACCATTGGTCTTACAGCCTGGTCTCCATCCCTGCCAGGAGACAAGAGCCTACCAACTCGAGCCCTCACTAACAGGGCTCGCATGCCATCTGGCATTCAGGTTATTTTTTTGAGTACTCTGGACAGTGAAACAAAGATACGGCAACCGCCACGTCAGTGACACGTTTGGCATGTGATGGCCAACGCCGCAAGACATTCAGTATGGTGAGCTGGTACGGTCAGTCTCACAACAGCAAGACTCACATCACACCATCCTCAGGCAGCTCTGAAAAAAACCTGAAAAAACACAAAGGGTTTTTTCTCCGTTGGTTCTGGATTTAAAACCTCTAAGTCACAAAATCTGTAGAGCTGGGAAACTAACTTACAAGTACACACTCGCAAATTCAAGGAATGTAGACGAGGTTCTGCAGTTGAGCTGTGTGTCATTTCTGCCCACATGTCAGTAGCTCTGGTGTGACATGGCATGCTGAACAAAAAAAACCCCAAACGGCAGCAGATTTCTACTTTCTTTCTGCTGAAAAAGAAAGAAATCTTTTCCATGTTCTCACGCACCTCATCTCTGGAAATGCACAAGTAACCAGCAAAATAATTATAAGTAGCAGTAGTAGTCTTAAAATGATTCATTTATTTATGATGAATAAAATATTATGGAGAGCTGTCATAAAAAAAGACAGCGATCTAATCTCCTAAGACACACAAGTGCACTTCCTGCTCATGTCAGTGAGAATAAACAGCCCTCTGCAAAATCCAATGAATTTACTGGGGCTTAAGTGTCTTTGTCATATAAGAAAAAATTATTTACGATTACATGTTTTGCATACAAAATGAAGGAAACGAGAGGGGGAGAAGAATGAGTAACAGCACAAAATATGAGGAATATTCACAAAACTAAATTCAAATTCAGAATTAGACTCCATTTTTTGGTAAGGTCACATGGATAAGTGAAAAAACGTAATATTCCTGACCCCACCGGAAAACTGAATATGTACAAGGTCCTTCTGCTGAAAAAAAAAATGGATTCTCAAAGAGACCACTATTGATCCGCCCTCAGCAAATTTAATGGACATAAGGGGTTGTTTGCAACCTAAATTGTGTGGTATTTTACCCATTCCTAGTCTGTTATTTGTTTTCTCAGTGGTTCAGTATGGAAAGAAACAAACACACAGAACTACAGAACAGGCAGCTTTCTGCAGGACATGCATCACTAATTCCACGCAATTGCACAGCAGCTAATCACCACGTTTGGAAATACAAAGAGGTGTGTAGCCTGCAAATACCCAAACAGTCCTTCCACGCTGCTCAGCTTTCCTAGACCTCATGCAAAACCCGGAGCTCAGCTCTGGGCACCACACTCGGCACCCGTTAAGACAGCCTGGAGTTACTACACAAGGAACAGCAGAGGTCTAGAAAGCTTCAATGAATCACCCAACAGATACACAGGCAGCTGACTCCAGGCAAGAGAAAGGAACAGACTGGACAATCTCTCTAGGTCAATCCTAACCCCATTTCCTAAGAACATTAACAGTAAAGTCCCTTTCTGCAATCCCAAGTGAATTGATTTTGACCTAATGACTTTAAACCTCAACAAACCCACTTTTTCTATTACCACCATAAATCCAATGTCCGTCGCACCACACCTGCCTGACACAGCTGTGCACCAAGCAGCTGCTGAAGCCCAGCTCCTCAGAATGAGGAACGACCACATTACATATGAGATAAAATACAGAACTGCAAAGACAAACAGTGATGGCTCCAGTAACATTTTATATCCGTGGAAGTAGTGAGATACTGCTGACATCTGAATATCTTTTGACAAGCAGTTCCATCTCAGAAAAAAAGAAGGAATTATTTTAATATATTTTGGGGGAAACCCCCCTATTTCTTAAATTCGTAGCAAAGTCCCACTTTACTTGTGAGCGTTTGCTCCAGCCACAGCAGAACCAGTCTCATGGCCTTAACATTGTGCTGACGTTCAGAAAAGCAGCCCTGAGAAACCCACCCTTTCCTAGCAGGCACGCTCTGCAGGTGACATCTGTATGAGATCTGGTTGCTTTAGGGATTAAAATTACTTTTTTACTCATTCGCAGCTCTTTGCAATGCAAAATCCAACACAAACTGCAAGCAAAACCCAGACCGTTTCTGGCTTATACATCATTAGACCTGTTGGTTAAATTCCAGTGGCAGAAATGCTATTCCTGGTTGGAATGTGTGAGCCATGAAAAACATGGCCTGGTATTCAATTTATAGGGCTGGCACTTTGGCACCTAGAGACAGGGAAAACTGTTCATAGATGATGTGTATTTCAGCTAGAAGTCATTAAATGGCCTTGAAAAAGGAACGCTGTTTCCAAAGAACCAGTACTCAGATTATTGTCACAGATTAGGCGTTCCTTAAACCTACAAAATTTCCCCTAAAAGTTTGGGGTTTTTTGTTTTACAATCTTAAGTCAAATTTCCAGAAAAGAGGAACCAAGCAAGCACATTGACCAAAATGTCGTGTTTTGACAATAAACCAATAACAGTCAAAATAAGAAACTGGATGCACAGCCCCTCTAGACACCGGTCTGCAGTTCTGTGAATCTAAAGTAATCTGTTATATGAAAGAAATACTTTATCAGATAATTAAAGTTCTTACTCTGCACCAGCAAAAAGAGACTCAGTAAGAAATCAAATCCTGACTTATGTCTGCAGGGACCCTTTCAAATGAATAGTTTCTGCAGAAAATTTACGTGCTTATTACAGTTACAAAGGCCTGTGATTTCCTTAAGGACTTGAAATGTTAAATTGTTTCCCCCACTGGTTCTAGTTTCCATTATTTTTGACTGGTCTGAGAGAATAAACAGGTGACTTTGCTAACTGTTCCAGCCACGTGACACCATTAGACTGACCACAATTAATAAATAACGGAAGATTTAACGAGGAAGAAAGAACACAGAACCTGGCTTTAATTGGGATCACTACGTTCTGCAGAACTAAAGGAAGGCTATAACATAAGAAATGGTTCAAGAGGAAAGTACAAAGGAGTCAGGGTCTGGCAGGCAAATGTGACGCATATGGTGAGGCAGCCTGTCATCCATCTTCCTAGATGGAGATCTCTTTGTTGTTCTGCTCAGGAGGTTTGGACACGTCCGACTTGCAGAGTGTGCAACACAAAACCGGTGCACTTGGAACAAAAATAGTTCTGTTCATAAAATCCAAAGAGATGCAGGGACCAGCCCTGAAAACAGGGATGTTCTTGGTTGTCAGGGTAACGTGATCACCCCAGACAACACAGACGTCAGCAGGAATCTGCAGCACACATTGGGTACCCAAGAACACGAGCCCTCCTGCTTCTCTCTTGAAATGAAACGGCAGAGGGATGTAGGTAACTGTTGCTAAGGTGCGGCAGTGCTGCACTGTGCGTTCCGAGTCCCAGACAACCAAGAATATGGCTGGTGCTTACAAACCAGCCCTACTGCTCTTACCCATGTGACTTTCTGACATAAACAAAAAGAAGCAATAGAGAGCAGAAAAACGAAGTAGAACTACAAGCAATGACCCTTTTGTTAAATGTAGCCGTGTCCAGCAAACATGGTCAGACCCAACGACACACAAAAACTACTGTTATTTTCTTTTTCTTTAGAGTAACACTCATGTAGCTTTGCTTTCATTGGATCACATGCCCATTGTGTACATTCTCCAAAGAAGTTAATACAGCTTTTCCAACTTCCAAGATGTTCAAAGTCTGCAGCGAGACCCCTGGGTGAGTACATTGCCTCCTCCATTACAACAGATTTCAAGTCACCACTCAGCTGCAAATCTACAAGGATTCAGATATGCAAAATAACCAATGGTCAGATAAACAAGGGTTTTTGCTAATGAACCCATAAAACAAATAAAGTGAAGTCCTATGGCTGATTAAAGCAAAACTATGCTATTTTTGAGACATTTTTATAAATTTCTAACAGTTACTGATGCCACAGCATTACAATGTGTGTTTACAAATGGCTCTTCTATTGCAGTCTATTCATTTGGTGTTCCGGATAGATATGTCCCTGGAAACATTTTCAGAATATTACAGTTGATGAGAACAGCCTCGTGGTTTTTTAATCTCACTCTGTGTCACCACTGTTTCTTTCTTTCTTTAAAGAATAACTTCCTAACAAAAAAACACATTTAAAACACTTTGTTTAAATCCCCCTAGAGGTTAGACCAGCTTTTTAGCACTATGCAGTGATTAGAAACACTCAGTCACCAGACAGGAAACACAGTAGTGGTTGTGTAGGAGAAAGAAATAATGCAAATTAAAATTAAACACATTCAGGTAAAATTAGGTTTATTTTTCCATTGTTCTGATATTAGAGGACAATTTATCCTCAGCAAGGATTAATGGGAGAGGGAGATTTAACAAAAGTAAATTGAGGAAAGCCTAGGCAAAAAAGGTGGAAAACATCACTCAATCATGAGAGCAGCCAATTGGACAATCAAGGCAGGTTAAAATCTATTCTTCCATTGACAGCCATGGCTGGGACCCATTTGCGGCCAACTTGGCAACCCAGTCTTTCCCCAGCTGGCAAAAGATCCTGCTTCTTTACTCCTGCTCATCTCTGCCTCTCTCCTCCCCTGAGCCACCACAAGCTGACTGCTTTGCATCTGGGGTTAGGAGGTCGGCTGTGACAAATGAAGAGTTTTGCACAACAATTTCACAGTCATTACTAAGATGCCAGTGAACTTCCTCTGTTTTATTTGGAACTGAGATGGTGTTGCCAGCATAAATATTTACTTTATAGCCATAAACACATATATACCTTCTCCCCTCCCACCCTTGTGACTGTTTTGTGGCTATACAGCTCACATTACCCATCTACAAAGAAAGAGATTTTTCAAGTTACAACTTGCAATGTCTACAACCACATGGAGGAAGCCAATGCCACGAACCATCACACAGCCACACCCTCGGCTAATATCTTGCTTTGTGTAATTTACAGATTATTAAAAATCTCAGGTTTGCTTCATCAATATGGGAATGGCCTATTTTAGCACGTTTCCTGCACTCCTTGTTCTCGCAGGACCGTGCACATCCCTCCCTGCCTCGGCTCAGCAGTTTGTGTCCCACTGAGCCCCATGTTCCCAAGTCACTGTGGAAGAAACCCCCTGGGCTTCATTAGTGCTGCCATAGAATTAAGCACTCACGATAGCCACAAAACAACAACACAGCTAATGTAAGTTACAAATAATAACATCTAGTTTGTGTTTTATATCAATCATCATAAGCATTAAAGGAAAAAAATACAAGAAATAGTTTGAATATATCTTTTTGCATGCTTTGTGTTAAAAAAGCATTTAAAATCTCTTGCAATCACTGCTCACCCTGTGATCACAAACACAAACCAAGCTCAGTCAAGGCCAAAAGCCATTTTAAATTAAGATTAAAATCTACATAAAATACCTCTCTGGTGTCGTTTAGATCATAACAGATTACAATCTTTTTTTAAGTATCACGGTATTTTCAGTTCCACTTAACTAACATCAGACAGGCAAAGCAGCTCAAGACCTGATGGCAGAGGAGCTCTGGCACAAAGGGAGGGGAGGATTACAGACAACATGAACCAGAGTTCAAGATGTCACTAAAATAGCATGAAAGCAGAGCTGGATCTCAAAAGCACTCTGGACCTCCGATCTCAGATAAAAGCAGATCTTTGTCTCCATGCTTGGCTACACAAAATGAAATTACTCCAAAATTCTAGGAGATAGAAAATATTAAGATGTCACGTTTAAGAGTGAGAGTCAAAATGTAATTAAGTCAATGCCAATTGGAAGTTTCAGTAAGCTTCCCTGAAGCTGTTTCTTTTCCCTTTCTTTTCCATGGCAGGACACCACTTGAGGAAGCTGAAGTTTACCTGTGGGGTGCCTCAGCGTATACACGCAGGCAGCTAGCTCAGAAAAATTTAGGTGGTCTCAATATTCATTCGCAAGCAAGATCTGGTACGACATCGCTTCCTGAATTCTTAGATAATAATGGTCTCAAACTTGCACCAGGAGATGTTCACATTAGATATTAAGAAACTGTTCTTCACTGAGTCTCCATCACTGGAGGTATTCAAAACACAGGTAGACGGGTTTCTCAGGCATGGTTTAGTGTTGGACAGGTACAGTTGGACTCAACAATCTCAAAGGTCTTTTCCAATCAAATGATTCTATGATTCTGTGAATTACTGAATTCCCAAATAATAACATACAGGCTATAACAGAAATTTACTGAAGTCAAAGTTAGACATATTGGAAGGAATCGGATGGTTATGAAGCTTACCTACAGAGTCAGTGATATTGTGATCTTTGTGACTTGATGTAAAACTCCCAGGTTTCAGTTGAAGGACTTATCCTAAATAGCCTACTGTAGGATATCTACTCATCACCCAGAAGAAAATAGTAAGTTCCGTAAGCTTGCATAGACATAACTCAGGCCAGGATTAGGCTAAATATATCTAATATCGGTTTAAAAGAAGTCTACAAAAATCTTGATCTGCATCAGTGTTCACTTCTGCGAAATTGCTGTGGAAATCATTCCTGAAATCAGCATCTCTAGACACAATCCCACTAACTGGCTCACATGAATCCATATTCCTCTGTACATTCTAAGTGACTGTCTTCAACTGCTGAGTTTATTACACTTTCCAGAAAAAAACCAATCCTGGAGTATATGCTGACAGTGACCCTTCATATTTTTGTTACAAGTTGCAGAAGGGTACTACTTGGCGAGAAGAGACAACCGCCCACAGCTATCGCTCCACGGGGACAACTCTCCACAGGGAGCCATTACGAGTTAGGGTTAGGCTTAAGGTTAGAGTTGTCCCCATGGAGAGGTGTCCAAGACCCGTAGCTGGAGAGCTGTAAAGAAAGCAGGGGCTGGTCATTACAGAGGGTTTAATTGCATTTCATACCCTCTCCTTCCACCCACCAAGCCTGTTCTTTCTCTCTCCATTCTCGACTTCACACCCTCCTGGTTTGGCTGATTCAACTACTCGAGGCTTCTCCTTTCCCTACTAAAACCTCAAGAGCTAGAAGTTAATTATCAACCATTTATCCCCGTGACACTAGGTGGTTTTTTATGTATGTATTCAAGCATTTCTGTATGACACTCCAGGATCAAGGACAATCTCTACCTCCCTCTTTCACACACAAAAATAATCAATGCAAATACTTTAATAGTAACGCCACAGCCATTCATCGTTCCTGGTCCTGAAACTAAGATCTCTGCTTTGAAGTGAGGATACGTTAAAGGACAGCAGTGGCCCCCTCAGTAATTAAGTTCCTTTTATGGCAGGTTTTCTGGTATACAACAGCTGTTTTTATTATTTTTAATGCTGCACATTGACTACAAAAAATCTGACCTGAATGAGACAGAACTAAGCCAGCTGTTTCGTCCCCTTTCATCTATCCACATCTCAAAAGGGGCTTTGTGCACCATTGGTATCCACCGAAGAGCTGAAAAATCACATGTCACAACAGGGGCCCAACGTATGTGGGTCATCTAATAAACGGCAATCCACAGCCCCGCCGACGGAAATCTCTGCCCAGCCCATCCTCCTCTGCTTAATCTCACCAGGCTGAACTGGCACGGAAGAAAACAACGAGCACTCGCTCCACTTAATTTCTACAGGGAATAAATAAAGAAACGAGACGGACGGTGTGATCGGTTGTAGAATCTGCCCTGAAAGTCCAGATGAGCAGTAGGAGAGATAAGGGGAGATAAGGATTTTAGTTCCAAAAATTAGAAAAACAAACCCCAGATGCTAACCTGTATCTATTGCATTGCTTCTGCACACAATGTAGGAATTGCTCCCTTTTTTCCACCACAGAATATGTCTCACAGCCCTCTCCCTCACAGCCTCCTTAGCTACCCTGGTTTTGCATACCATTCATCACCAAACAAGCTATATCCGTGCTGCCCACCAACTAAAGACGACAAATGCTCAGGAATAGATCACTTAATTACAGATCTCTTTTAATTTCATTTGCAAAGAATAATTAGAAAGCAGAAGAAGCCCACGCAAACCCCCAAAACATCCCACAAGCACTCATCAGAATTCACCAAGGTTCAATGATCCCAGACGTGACTACCAGTAAATCCTGGAGCCAGAACAATTCAATTTTACAGAAAGACATGAAGTACAATCTTAGCTCATTTAGATACTGCAATAGTCAACTACTGCAGCTTTGAGTTGACATTGCTACTACCAGACAATTACACATGTAAAGTACGTTTTAAGGTATTATTTAGCCATGGCTGCAACATGGCTGACTCTCTTCAGGCTTCTTCTCAAACACCAGTAATTACATTTTAACAAAAAGCCATTCAATACATCACTTTTTATAGCATGACAAGAAGCAATGATTCAAATGGATGTTTATTTTCAACAGCAATAACTTTTAAAATGGGATGCAAAGATCATGCATGAGCAGTATTATACATGCTGCTGTGTTTCCTATATTTTAAGTTGTCACTATAACAATTAACAATCTGGTACCTCATATGTCCTGTACTGAGTTAAAGCATCAGTCAACCTTATAATGAAACACAGCTGTCAACTCAACATACTCAGTGTATCCATAGCTGTACCGAGAGCAACCATGACTCCCAACAGTCAGGACTACACCGAGAAGCCCACCTGAGCCTGGGGCTGCCTGGGGCAAACCCAGGCACTGGGCAAGTCTGGAGCACAGCGTCACCAGGTGCTTCTCCACTCCTGCACCAGCTCCAGCGAGGTTTCAGTGGCCTTTCACCAGCAAGAGCCTCTGGAATGAATACAAGTGCATCAGAGCTCGGCAGAAATGGGGTCTTTAATCTGGAAGCACCCCAGCACTGGGTCAGTACACCCTGAAACTGGGCAGGATCGAAGAGCTCAGAGGGAAATACTGGGATGCTTAAGCACAAACACTGAGAAGAAGCCTCAAGAGCAAACTCAAATCAAAATCCCCTCTCCTCTTCAGCCCAAGGAAGACAACATCGGGGAACCCTGTCAGTGCTGCAACGCAGCGATTCCCTTTGCACGGAAAAGTGCCTAGTGAAAAATATCCCTGTTAAACTTCTATTACTGCAAAAGCCAAGCTGCTCCAAGCCTTGACACCAGGGCTGCTCTGAATTTTATTCAGATCGGAGGGCAGGATTTTCCTCCCTCCCCTCTACACCAAAGCACCACAGAGCAAAAGCTTTCCTCGAAGTAGCAATGGGATGCTCTCGCCCGCAAATGACGAAAATTGCATTCACACCATTATACCCATGAGAGAACCACATGTCTTTGTTAATTAGCATTATTTACATAAACTGCGATTTCAGTAGCAAGTCGGCTTTGTACAATTGGCCTTAAACTAACACGGCTGCCGCAGGGCGATGCAGAACTTCACACTACTTGAGACCTCCGCATTTCAGGGCTGAAGCCATCAGAAGGCCTGCTCACACTTCAGGTGACACTGGCATCAAAAGTGTCCTTAATGGGACCAAAATAGAAAACAACAGCATTCAGACTTTTAATTAAAATATTTAATGTGTAAGTTACTGTGCACTTTTATCAGTTACACCACTTCCACACAGTCTCTCAAGTTTAGTATTAATAGTTGAAATAATAATTGCAAAAAAATAATTAATTTGGAGAAATGGCATAATAAACATTATAAACAACTTCTCTGGGATCCTTCTCATACACTGCAAACGTTAATTCCCAAGTAGGGAAAAAACCCAAAGCAAACCACTTGCACAGCCCTGCTGGAGTAATTGCTCTGCAGTAATCATTCTTTGCAGCACCAAGGATTTAGTGTTACAACTCGTGATGTTCTATTAAGGCCTTGGAGACAGCAGAAACTCTAAAGTACATATTATAAAAATGTCAATACGATAATTAAAAAGAACAAATAAAACACTAGTTGTGAGCAACAGATCTGAATTTAATCTGAATTAGCCATTAATTTTGCAACTGGCTGTTCAAATCCTCATTTTTAGCATTACGTAGACAATGAAGGTGCACAACTGCAATAATATCAGAATTCAGTATTAGAAACAGAAAAAATTAAAGAATCATGAAGAGCCACTCAAGTTGTGATGATGGTTATAAAGATAACAGTAAACAATTTCCGACTTGGCAGAACAACTCTACGCAACCTGTTACGGAGATTAAACACTTGGAAGTGTATCTGCACACATCTGTATCGCCACCTAACAAAAAGGGATAGGGAGAGATAAAGAAGGTAGAGATAAAAATTTGTGACTTCCACTGTTTTCATTAGCTACTTCCACCTTACAAATGCACGTGCAGTGTAATATATGAAAGCATCAAGAATAAAACACACGGTCCCTCTTCTGAAAGCAGTACTGTTTACTGACAGGTTAGATTTTCACAGCTCTAACACACTCTTGCAGGGGTATCCAACCCAACCACCTACACGCACGCACAGTTCCCTGTCTGTCCTTCTCAAACCCACCTACAGCCCGATGCAACATGGATTAAAGAGCAAGGAGGCTCCAGCTTCTGTCACAAACAAGTGGCTTCTGGACTCCAAAGGTGGCCTCCCAGCAACGGGCAGCTGCCCGTTTTTGCTTCAACCCCCTATGCAAATGTAACGAGCAGGGGGGAAACCTGAGCCCTGCTGTATCTGCAGGGCCAGAAGCACACCCGCCTCGGCTACCACTGGCCACCCACCTCAGGGCTGTGCACCCTGCTGTGATGGGGCTGCTGTGGAGAAGACAGGTCCCCTCCAAGCGCATATTGGGCAGAGGCGAGTCACCCCTGGCAGATGCCTGCTTCCCTCCAGGCTATAAATAGTGTCAAGAACAACCGGTTCAGACAGAGGCATCTCGAAGTTGGACATTCGAGATGAAGTAGATGAATCCCACTCATCAGCTCTGAGTCACGACTCTTCCTCGGTTTTTCACCTGAGGCTGCACAACTATGTAACACCCACAGGCAGGACTTAAAATTACATCCTGGCCAAGAGCCATCTGGGAAACAGGACACAAAATTTGACAGTTTTATCATAAATAGCCCTTAGACCTTCTAAAAAGAAGCCATGCAGGGAAAACAATTACTGCCAGATAACCACAGTTTTAATGGGAGTGCAAGATCTCCTCTGAAAATTAATTTCAAAATTACATTGTAGAGATATGTTTATTGCTCCTTAGTGATAAAAATAAAACTATCATTTAATTTGACTGCCAAGGCTGAAACCTCAGTCAAAGCACCAAAGCTGCGATCTCCCTGGCTTGCACAGCACCGTCAGGCCCATTGCTGACACCGCATTATCTCTGCAGTCCTAAGAGAGGTAGAAGTCGTGCTAAAAATTGCTTTGGTGATCAAAACAAGTAGATGATACTTGAAGCTGCAGAGAGAAAGCATTTCTGTTGTAACAATTTTATGCTGTCATTTGAACAGACTATAATTAGATTTAAAAATATTTACTGAAGGCCAGATTCTGCAGAGCTGAATTCACCCAGCCGCATCACAAAAGGAACGATGCAGAATGGAGTGCTAATGAGGCTGATAATACAGCTCTAGAAATAATATATCCTGGTTTCATACATTCCACTTTTTCCTCAGTTTCTCAAATTGGCAAATGCATCCTGATTTTCTTCTCTCCAAACAGCATCCACACATCTTTAGTATATGATGATGAGTCAGAATGAAAACCGTCCCCTAAAAAAGTTTTGTATTAAACTCAACTAAAAATTATAGAAGGGCAGCTTTAACTGAAATATTCTTCAAGGATGATTAATTCAAATCTCTCCGAAATGCTTATATCATTGTCATTTAATTTCACTGAAAAGATTTACAGTACTTGAAATATTTTGGTAAGTATAATGGATTAGTGATCTGCGAACACGAAACAAGAGACGATCTGGGTCAGGCTTTTCTGCCAGCTGCCCGTCCTCCTGTCTGCCTGCGGTCCCTCACTCCCAGCTCCTCAGGCTGGTACAGGAAACTCTTGAATTCATCCTGCATCTCAGGTGCAGTGGAGTCAGTGGCACTGACAAGGCAACAGCAGTTTGCTCTGGTACATCACATTTTACTCTTAAATGAAGACACTCCTTGCTTTTAGTCCTACAACCAAGCACACTTCAACTTTACTGCAATAATAATAGAAGAATATGTTCAAAGACAGTAGAAATAAAGTTAGGAATAGCAACACCAAGGTACAATTCCTTTTTCTCAGAGCAGGGAAGTTTTTCCTCACTCACAGTTTCCCACCAGTACAGAAGACATCTTCAACGGTGGAAGCGGTGTACAAAGCCAGAGGAAGCAGAAACAGGACCCCTAACTGCTAACTTTCCCCTTTGCTTGTTCTGCCCCCGTACAGTACAGGACCAGGGCAGGCAGCTGGGCGAGGGCTCACAGCAGCAAAACTTCCCCAAACCACAGGATCTCAGACCTTGTTCCTCGGAGCTCAGTAGGGACCTACAGTTTGCTGGCCTCATCCACCCCGCCCTGCAAGGCCACACAAGTTATCAGCAGAGGAGGGGGGCTGCTCCAAGCCTCATCTCTAAGTGTAGTTCTAATGATCTCCCCCCAAAACAATCTTATTTAAACCTCAAAAGTGTTTTTAAACCACAAGACAGAACCTCCGGGCTGCTCTCCATGACCTACCCTAAATGGAGACATGTATGTCCAAACCCTTCCGCTTTATGTCTTCAGGTGAAGCCTGAGAGGTATCAAACACCCATCCTTCACTCAGCACCGGCAACAGCGAGAGAAATGCTGAAGTGCAAATGCCTGTCTTGAGACAAACCAGTCTGGGGGTTTTGCCTCCAACATCTCGTCGCCAATCTGGCATTTCAATCAGTCGTGTATCAAGGTCAGATGATGCCAGGGAATGTAATAAAAAACAGAAAGTGTTTCTAAATCACCATTTCACACAACAGCCTATTCAAAAAGGATATAAAGTCTGACTCACTGTAATCTTCATACATTTAATGGATTTTTCCACACTCCAGTTGGGCTCCATACCAACAGGAAGAAGGTTATTTTCCTCAGTGAAGATCATTAACAATTCATATGCAGCAGCTTGCACCATATGTGGGTCATCAGCTGACTGCCTTGATCTTTTAACCAGTCTGGTGGTGGGGTTCTTCCAGCTTAAGTGAGGAGCACGTTGGTTTATACTTTTAATAATATTACAGAGAATGATATTAAAGTCATTTGCTGTGTAAGAAATGTTGCTTATATTCAGAAACACAGTTGTTTAATCATCCTCTACTTAAACGTGTTGCTCACTTTTCCCTTTCTCCTGTATGCTTGCGGGGGAAGAAAGAGATGTGGGAGGACATTTGCAAGACATAAAAAGCCGCAGAAGTTTCCAATTGGTACCATGCATTGATAAAACCTTGTTTCAATTGGCTAGAAAACAAGGCAAGAGAGAAAAGGGGGAAAATTTGTAGTGAAGAAGTTTTCTCACTTCCTTCCAACACTGCTTATTTCACTGAGAAAGGAGTGAAAAAATCGCCTTCCATTGACACAGAATAGGCTGGGGTTTAATTATTTTAGAAAATTCACAGATTTCAAAGTGTTTTTCTACAAATCTCAGCGCTACCTCTACTGCATTTCCTCCACTGCACTTCCTCCCTGCTTTGAATCACCTTTCTGTATCCAATTTTTGATTAAATATCAGCAATTACAGGAAAAACAGCAAAAGAGGAAATCATTATTCCACGTCAGCCTCACGCAAAATGGTAGTGACTGAAATCACCAACATCATTATAGTGTGGAATGAGACAAAATTGTGTGATACATTTCTCCAAGCTGCTTACATTCTGTGCCCAATCTTAGATGACGATACAAGACTGGTCAAGAGTCCAGCAAAACTGTAAATTAATGAGGGTGCCACTGCTCTCACAGTCAAACACACGTTAAAGTACCGGCTGCATCCTGGCCCCTTTGTTGATACAGTACTGACTTCATCTTTTCCTAGTACATATAAATTAGTCATTTATTCAGTGAAACTGTATTTTAAATGTGCGTATGAAATCTGTTCATGTCAGAGTCCCAAAGCAGTCTGTGTGTATCACACAAGTAAAATTTAATCTGCTAGGGAAATAAAAAACTCTGCCAAAGAAAGTACCAAGAGCAACCAATGCGTCCACGTAACTGGATGATTTGGCGCGGAACAGATCAGTTTTCAGAAAATAGTGATGGATCAAATATGACTTTCGGTTCTTACGTCTCCCCTCTAGATTCCTAACTCTACCCTACGCAACCCGTATCTGCTTCAGAAGAAGTGAACTTGGGTTGTTCCAAGCCTGGCATTTCATGGTTTCTGCACTGACAGCAAAGCACACAAGTTCCTAAGCTGTTTAAGGATAATGACAGAAAATAAGTAAAGGGATTTTGTCTGTTTTCCGGTGACATTCAAACAGCCAGAAACACAAATTTTACAAACACAGCAAAGGACCATAAAGGATCATTCCAGTTGGGTTTGTTTTGAAAAGAAACTTGTTTTAAAATAATACTTAATCATGCACCCACAACCAGAAAGACCAGGGAAAGTCAAGCACAGGCAACTCCACAGTTCTGTTCTTCATCTTTCACGCAGTTTGGGGCAAACTTATTCACCTCCACAGCATTCTCAACAACTCTCACTCTCCATTTGCCCGTGGGGGACTTGAAATACAGCTACAAAGCCGGGATGTGATAGACAGCAGTGCAGCGTTGATCTTGAGAAGTTGACACGCCTGAGGGACAAGATGCCACCCACAGGGACGCAGACAAACTTGAGAACTGAGCCTCTGTGAACCTCATGAGTTCCAACCAGATGAGGTGCAAGGTCCTGCATTTGCATCGAAGCAACACTCAGCATCAGTACAGGCTGGGGAAACGGATGAAGAGCAGCCCTGCTGAGGAGGGCTTGGGGGTACTGGTGGATGAAAAGCTGGACATGAGCTGGCAGTGTGCGCTCGCAGCCCAGAAAACCAACTGCATCAAAAGAAGCATGGCCGGCAGGCCAAGGGAGGCGATTCTGCCACTCTGCTCCACTCCTGTGAGACCCCACCTGCAGTGCTGCATCCAGCTCTGGAGCTCTCAGCACAGGGACATTGGCCTGTTGGAGCGGGTCCAGATCATTCTGCAGACACAAAAAGGATCAGAGGGATGGAGCACCTCTCTCATAAGGAAAGGCTGAGAGAGGTGGAGTTGTTCAGCCTGGAGAAGAAAGTGCCCCAGGGAGATCCTACTGCAGCCTTTCAGTACCCAGAAGGGGCTTATAGGAAATGTGAGGACAGGCTTTGTAGCCGGCCCTGTTACAACAGCACAAGGGGCGATGGTTTTAAAAAAAAGGTAGCTTGTGACCAGATAGAAATAAGACATTTTTTATGATGAGGATGGTGAAAAACTGGCACAGGTTGCCCAGAGAGGTGGCAGGTGTCCCATTCCTGGAAACATTCAAGGTCAGGCTGCACCTGATCGAGTTGAAGATGTCCCTGCTCATTGCAGGGGGGTGGACCAGATGGCCTTTAAAGGTCCCTTCCAACCCAAACTATTCTATCATTCTATGATAAGTCAAGCCTGAATGGAGAATTTTAATATTTCTCTAAGATTCTTCTTACCATGTTCAGGGCAGTGGTCCAGAGATTAGCATAAAATCATTTTTCTGCCTTATATACCCACAGAGATCTGGGTATACCGATTATCTACGCATGCTGTTGTTCTAAAGCTTCACTGGCACAGAGAGCCGAATTAACGACCTGCATTTTTCAGGTGCTGTTCTCAGATAACGCCAACAGTGAGCTTGCTGTATTACCAATGCCTATCTTCAAAATAAAAAAAAGGCAAATCTTGACAATCCTGGAACGTTAAGTATTGATATAATAATGATATTCAAGGAATTTGTTTTATGGTACAGAAATAACATGGCTAGATGGAATCAGCCTAGCAAGATGAAATCAGTCCGGTGGTCACAGGAACAGAGGTGAAATCAAGTAAGATTCTTTCTCTGAAAGGAAAAGATGAATTGACAAAGACAGTAATCAACAGTAATTTTGTAAATGGATTGGCTGATGCTTCTAAAGGCATCAAAGAGGCTTAAGATACTTAAGGTAAAAGATTCTTGTAAATAAAAATTATACTGTTTCATTTATAAACCCTTTTCTTCTCAGTTTCATTTTTAATTAAAGTGAATATTTTTAGTGTACACATAACATTAAAGATCTCTTCCGGCCTTATCTGTGGAAAATTTAAAACCTGTTCCTCTTTCTTACATAACAAATGAAATTAAGATTTCTGTTCCAGTAAAGAAGTACTGATACGTAAAAAGGGTCGGATATTTTTTTCTTTTTCTTTTAGCATTGAGATTTATTTTCAGTTTGACAGAATATTCAAGAAACATCAAAGAAATCACTTCCGTAGCACTGAAGGAAGGGAACTATCCAAGAACTGCAGGCCAGCTTCCACAATGGTTTCATGGGTTTGAGATTTCCTTTCTGATGGATTGATGATGAAAAGACTTAATTCTAAACGAGTTCAAAGTCATTTTTTGTTCCTACACAGCTGAGTAGCTTCAGCTATAGCAGCCATCACCTTCCGAGTTGCAGTGAGTAGCAGGGAAAGGCAGACTATACTGATCATGTAAATCGAAGCATATTTGTGTAAGATACGATCAGTACTGTAAAAAATGTAAAAATGTGAGCTACCGGAGGCAACAGTTTTAAAGGTAGCTGTCCTCCAGAAGGGAAGAACCATTCTGAGGTTTTATATTAGACAATGTGCCTGATAACAACACAATGCTTAGGAGTTGTCCTAAAATTATGAAGCCTCCAACACTTATGCGATATTGTTGAAGTATTTGCAAGATCTGATTCACTGATTCCAAGTGCAACCCCCTCCTGCTTCAGCTCATCAGCTGAAAACATATCCCCATGACAACCCAGGCGCCGCAGAGGAGAACACAACACCCAACCTACTGCAAAGCAACGCTGGAGCCCTCTTCCAAAGCAGAAATGCGCCAACATGAAGTACGTGTTCTCTCTCACTCCTGTGAGTCCCATACGTGTGTGTGTCGCCCTGGATTAGAAAATGAAAACTAGAATGGCATTAGGTGCTTGCCAACAACCTTAACACTCAGCTAACCGATTAAGTTCCACAGTGACAGTACCGTTTCTGCAATCTAATATATTGTTAATGTGTGTGCAAGCTGGGGAAAAAGTGTATTTAGCAGCCCAAATATTCGTCTCCGGCTTGAGCAGAATCAATGACCAACCCAAACGCGCAGTACAAATCCATTATACCTTAGACCAGGGCACCTGGTTTTCCTCCTCAACAATATGCAAAAGATCTCTGCTAATGGTAAGGTTTGAGTTGAACAAAATATTAGTTCTACAACTGCATTTGTCTAGATCAACACTGCAGACAGATTATATTAATTTCACCACTAAAAGCAAAATAATTAACTGCATTTATCACAAACGACATCAAGCACTGTGTTTCTCAGCAGCTGTACTGCTGGTTGAATTATTCTGCCTCTGTGTGTTACGTAAGTTTCACTTTGCAGGTCCAGGTGATAAGGGGAAAATTCAAATTCATGCCACCTTTGAGGTCTACGTTATAGCACAGAGATAGAGAAAAATACATCAGGGAATAATCAAGAGAATCATCTGCTATGTTATTTTGCAGTAGTTTCACATTGGTCATTTCATAAACATAATTTCACTGGTCACTTTGGGCAAGGAATTAATGGATTTGGCAGAGTTGCTCAAGCATTGAAATGATCCCTGGTTAAAATAAAATATGAATGTAAAAAAGTTACAGTAGTTGGTTCTTGTGTGCACTATTTCATCCTCCCGAAATACAATAATTAACTCATGATGAAATCCCAGCTGAAAAGAAACCAAGGGTAATACCTCATTACCTTGAGGCCATGGCAACCTTTAATTCTCCTAAAAAGACTCCACAAATCCCATTAAAACAGAGCCTCTTTATTACAAAATTATGATGAGTACATAGGACCTGTCACATTTTTTTCCTGACTATTGTTTCCAGAAATCAGTTCTGGAAAACAAATCCTACCAACACAGTCTTCAGGGGCTGGCAGGCTCACAATTCAGCTCTTCCCAGAGACTAGAAAATCACAGTCAACAGTGTTCAGCTGGCATTCGGTGTCAGCTACACAGAGACAAAGCTGTTGTTCAGGTACTGCACAGTTATCGCTGCTTAGCTCTTCAACAATTTCTTGTCTTTAAAATTAAAATACAAGATTGAAACCCAGTATTTTTAATCACCTGTCCTGGCAATTTGTTCTGGTTTCTGTGCATTATACTTCCTATTATTTCTTAATTTGGTAATCTGTTGCTGAATAAGCTCACAGTATCCATAAATTCACACCAATTATACAGTGTAATCAATGGAAACAATAGTTCTCACTGGGAAATCAGGCTCTAGCTCTTCAGCATCTTCCATATCGCTTTATTCCTTCCTTGTCCATATACATATTCATCACGTATCGTGTGAGCCAAGCAAGGAACAAGGATGCTCAGTGGGACAAAGCCTCTTGAAAGAAGGGGCAGCCAAAGACAGTTGCTGCAATTCAGAGTGACGCTGTATACATGTGTTCTTCAGAGGCCTTACGGGCTCACCAGCTTAAAATCTGACAGGCATGTGAAGGCACCTGCCAGGACTCAGCAAGTGGATGGCACCCACAGCCTACGTGCCGCCTTCTAGGAGCTCCTCCAGCTCCAGGCCATCGCTGGGACCGGGCATTCACACGCTACCTGCGCCCGTCAGCCTGCAGATCCCATCTGTCTCTTTGACAAGTGATTTCACATTCTTTCTAGGAAGGATTTTAGGACAACTGCCAAAACACACTTCTTTCGTTGTTTCTGCTCTGTGCAGGAAGACACGAGGGATGGCTGGAGATGGGGACCTACCGCAGAACAAACACACGTACCTGGGAATTCCCAGTGGGCATGGAACCAGTGCTGTTCAACCAGGCAGCACACACAAGGAAAAACATGCCAAGAAGCCACCCAGGAAGCCAGTACTGCTCCACACACCAGAGCAGAGCCGGTACCACCATCTCACATCGTGTATCCATCCCACCCAGTCAAGCGCCGTACCCTGCACGGGCTGTTCTGAATGCTGTACCAGAAGCATTCTGGGGAGAATGTCTCATCTTTCAAGGCAGATTAGACACACAAGGACTAGCATTAATTACAGGTTCTGGGCACTAAACCATGACAGGTGCAGAAACCACAAGTTTACTGCTGCTTTGAGAGTTTGGCAATGGCAAGCCAGAATCCGTACGTACTCCCGTCCCAGGGCTACAAGCCCCTTTGTGTCTAAAGAAAAAGAGCAAAGTAGCAGAGGATAACAAATGTTCACATGTGAGTGCTGCCCAGAACTTAACTCACAGAAATGCTGCTGGTCCTTTAACAAACTCCTCTTCTCTACTTCATACTTTGTATTTGCTTCATATATTCATTTTATCACAGATATAAGAGCTTTACCATTAAAATGACCAGTCTAAACCCACAAGATTTTTTTTAGAAGAAGTTTCTATCAGCTCCTTGTAAAGAATCAGGGCAGGCTAAAATGACATTCCTACCAATGAGCTGCACTGATGCACTGCTTATCATAAAAGTACCTTCCAACATCAACAACAAAAATTTCTTCATGAGAGGGTGCTCAAGACAAAGCTTGGAGAACTTGTCTGAAAAGCTTACTGGGTTCTCTGTTCCCATCAGCTGCCCCTGCACTGGGGGGAAAATCTCGGACTTTCTGCAGGCTTTCCTGCTTTTCCTGAGATCGAGAGACCCAACTGCGTGGCCCTTGTTCTGGCTGAGTAAACACAACTCCCTCAGAGGCCAAAAAATCTAATTTGGATCATTAGGCAGAGGCATTGCTACTGAAGAAAGTAAGACGTTTCCCTCCTCCAGCAGCTGTGCTCAATGCCATGTTCTCAGCCTCTGCCAGCTCAGAAAATACCACTAGTTTCAGGTCTGACTGCCAGACACACAACTCAGTCTCTGTTCTGAAGACAAGGTATGAAGGTCCCACGCACTGTGTTCATCTATTTCTGCTGCTGAAACACATCCAAGACAGAGGACAACAGGTATCTTCAAGGAAAGGTCTGTAGATGAGGTTGGATAATATCTATTGTTACACTGTGCCAAAGCAACAAATGCCAAACTCACCAATTTATCTCCATAACAAGTCTCCCTCTTCCTCCCTCATAACATGTTTATGAATCCTACACCCGTACATCCTAGATTTCTATCTTATAACACAGTGGGATCTAACTCTTCCTCACCCAAACTTCATGGGTGCTATTAACCATTTCCTAGACACTTGAATTCCTATAGGTATCTGATGGGGCAAAACCAGTTACCAGCGGAAGAAGGTATTTCACAACCACTTTTTTCTCCCTCCTAATTCCCAGACAAGACCTTGGAAGTATCTTCAAAGCAAAATGGTATCAGCACAAAACCCCAAATGAACTATTTAGACCATGAATAGCCGCAGACTGGCACATTATAACTTTCCACACAGCGTTCTCTCAACCTGCCCCTTAATATGTTTCCAATTACATAAATAATTTATATAATTACGTTAAAGTCAGTATGTCCTTTTCAACTGGTCAGAATTAGCATTAACTTGAGAAATTCTGCTGTCACGAGGACTTCATTTCTGTACTCTCAATTACAGCAACCTCCTACACTTCTCTGGTTTCAATAGCTTAATTTGATTCATCTAGAGGAAATCTGGGGCAAATTTTAGTGTAATTTGGAACCTAAAAGGCATCCTGACTCCAGCATTTTTACTAGTATTCCAACGGCATGCTTGGAAAGTGCAAACATACAAGGCAAATACAAGCACAAGTCCAGAAAGTCTAAACTCTAGACGACTACAGGCATAATCAATCCACTGTGCTGCAACATCTCCAATTCCAACTCTTTTTTTGCAGGGAATTGTGTAACTTTGCTTCATCCAAAACATATTCTTCTGCTTTTCCACCTGAGCACGCCCAGCCCACTGTGGCTATGGAATTTACAAAAATCTCACAAATGCTCATAAAAACCCAATTACAATCTAGTCTTTTTCTCCTGTTCCAGCCCTTCTCATTTTTTAGGAGACGGGCCAGAAGCTCTTAAAAAAGAATCCAGTTACTTTACAACACTCCCGTTCAAGTCAGGAGGAGATACAGATGGCCTTCAGTGATTTCCTGTGTTCAAGGGATGCCAGCTCAGAGAACAACCATGAATGACTAAAAGACTTGACATAAAAGCATCTTGATAAACAAACACACCAATAACCATCAAACGATTTTGTTTGCCAACAAGGGAATGCATTTAGGTTTCCAAAGCTGAAACACTGAAGACGCAAACCTCTATTAAAATCTAAAGGGACTATAATCAATACAAGATGCAACACTAGTTAAATTAGCATATATTCTAGAGCTCAAAAGGACAAATGTACCTAAGAATCTGCATTTTCGTTTAAAGTGCATAGCATGTTAAATCCAGCTGCTCGAAAGCCACCGTGTGCTTCTGATACAAAATTGTCCCAATGTTGTCAGTAAAAATATTTCTGTAACAAAATAAAAACAGTTTAGCTCTGTGTTAACACAGAACTTCTTTCCATCAGGGGAAAAATATTTTTCTCTTTAAATATCACACCAAAGTGTAAAATTAGCGGGCTGGTGCGTGCCACCTAACTTAAATGACAAGAATCAAGGTAGGTTTCATTCTGAGTGCCAAGAAGCCAGGATGCCTTTGGCAGATTTGAGGAAATACAATACCGAAGGACCAGCATGACTTACCAGTACCAGTAAGCAGGCAGTGCTTCCAGACACTGTAGGCAGTGCAGATGCTACACCAGTGTTCAGGAACATCCTTACATGCACTAATCCAAATCGGTACCTTTTATTTCAACGGCAGCAGCAGCATCAAGGTCTAATGAGCTCTCTGGATCTCCTCCTATACCCCTGAGAGGGCCTGGAAGGTGAAAAGCCTGTGACCTTCCCTCAGCTCCACACCACACACTGCTGGGGCCGTAAGGGGTCTCTGAAAAGTTGTGACGGGTGCCAGCTTTACAGTGAACAAGCAGGACCCATGGGAAGAGCACTTACCGTGGGGTAAGCAGCCATCCTGCTCCCCTTCCAGTCCCAGCAGCGTGCTCTCCCCCTGCTGCAACAGGCCAAGGACACCCTTGAGGACCACAGCGATAAAGTTTCTGCTGTACTTATAGAGCACTGATTACGAGGGATGCTCTCCCAAATCAGTCAACGAAATCAGCAGGTAAGGGCAGGGGCCGCACACTGCCAAAGGTCAGGGGGCTCTCATTCTATTGCTGCTTTACAAATTTGTAATCCTGTGCCAGCCCTGAAGGAAACGGAGAATACTGTCGGTACCACGATCAAACAACCTTGCTGTCCAGTGGGAGAGCTGCATGTGGTGAGTGGCACCCTTTTTTGACTTTCAGCATCTTCTGTGTTGAGATCTCTTGATGGCTACAGCTGGAAGCAGTGATAGCACACAGACGGTGTGCTCCATGTGGTAAAATAAAGTAAAATCAGGAATTCCTTTTTGTCCAAGGGATGTGTGCAGAGGGTTGGGCCAATTAACTTGTACATAGCAATTAATTCTATCCAACCCTGGTCCCTGTTTCACTCAATGCCTGCCACACGTATCTGGGCAATGTGCAAAACAGTTCCAGAGGAAGCCTTACGAGTTTTATGACAATTGTACCGAGGTCCAGGCATTGACGACCTCTTTGACCAATGTATAAGTATATAAATACCTTGTAAGAAACTTCTGTTCCTACAACAACAAAACACAACCCTACAAGCTGAAAGGGCTGTGAAATGAACTTTTAATTGTATTAAAGTCAAGGCTGCCCTCTTAACATCACTAAGGGGTCAAAGGCATTTGTAGGTGGGACTGGAATGGACAGTAGACTGAGGCAGGCTTGAGCCCTTAAAAGGAAGGGCTTCCCCAGTACCTCCACTGTGGGCAAGGAGGTGGTGACCCCTAGAGCCATCCTGGTCCATGGCATTCACTCTGCCAACCCTGCCAACCCGTGGGAGCACCCTATCCTGCCACACCTTGAGTGGCACCCCAGATAAACAGCCCTTTTTAGCTGTTTGTTAACCAAAAGAAGCTCCCAGCCCACTTGCAATCAGGAATAAGCTGGTGCTTTCCTTTTGCCTTCTGGACATGTCAGGAACCCAGGAATTGAAGAATATCCCTGGCAATGATCCCAGATGCAAGCCCGCCACGAACAAATACTCTGCTTTTGTTATTTTCCCTTCTAGTAAGCAAGTCTTGTAAGAGCATCAGCTATGATGCATTGTAACTGTGCCTGTGGTGCACCTACCCACAGACTATGAGTCTGAAGTCAGAGAGCTGTAAAATCTGTAAAGCAGCTTTTGGAACTGGAAGGCTCCTGAAGCACAAAGTAAAAGGACTTATTCTGACTATAACAAGTAAATCTCATTGCAACTGTGACAAAGGAATCCATTCCTTCTTGCAAGAAAAGGCCTACGTTTTTTTAAAAATCCTTCTTCTCTACCTTGCTAGTTACATATACAGTACTAAACTTGGACTAGAATCCATTTATCAATTTACTCAGATTTCTAGAATTCATGTCCCATTTTTCCATTGTCTGGCAACAGAAAGAGTCACTGAGTCAATCCATCTGGGGCCTGATCAGAAACCTTATTATAATCAATAGTGAGACTCTTTGGTTAGGAGGTCTCAGTTTTGTGAAAGGAATCTCTCTCATTAATCTGGTTTCCAAGCCTAGACAACGGGTAGAGACAGGCACTCCTGGGCTACAATTCACTTTACCCTAAGATGTCTAAAAAAGGGATCAGATGAACTGTGTCCAAGAAAAAAATATACTTTGCCTTTGATTACATATGGATCCTAGAATGACTGGACCAGAGACAGACACCTAAACTGCTACCTAACTTTACACAAGGTGATTCACAGCTTTAGTAGCTTTGACAGACTCTGCCCCAAGACCTCCATGCAGCCATTAGCCATAAGAGACCAATATTGTCCATTCAATTGCCAGGACTCATCACAGCTGACAATCCTTCTGGCTGGCAGAATAATAACCAAATGTGCTCTTTCAGCTCGCCCGCTGCGTCAGGGCTGAGCCACCACAACCAGCTAGGAAACACAGCCCTTTGTCCTATGGGAAGTCTCTTTTGTGTTCTATATTAAAACAACATTTCTAAAGGTTATACAGAAAAGAAATGCCAACGCGGAAACATTTTGCTTCAAATACCATTTTCAAAATTAAATCCTACATGGAATCCAAACTCTAACATCTTGGAGTGAAAACTTCTAGAAGGAATGCATGAAAATCCCAGCTCATGACAAACCACATTTAATTTATGTGATCTGGGTGATCCTACTGCCTAGCAGCCACAGGCAGGCTACCTCCAACATGACAGGCAAGCAGGTTATCTCCAAAGTTAAAGCAGCCTTCCTCCATATTGCTCAGAGACTCACTGGAATCTGTGCAGCGTGATCTCCTAGTTAGATTTGGGGGTTTTCTCTATTTCCTAAAAAGTCAGGCTTCTGTTTGGTTGGTAAGAGTCTTGTAGTCTAAACACAAAACATTTACCTACTTGATGCTATTTGCTTCCACACAGATAGTTCCCTATACTAACACCAGCTACCCTTAGCAGGCAGTGCTTCCGGATGTATCTATACGGAGAATATTCCCTCCAGAAGCTTTCATAATTATGCTTCTGTAATGTCACAACAGCCAACAGGACAGGCACTACACGGTACACCTACCCGTACTTTTAAGAAACAGGTGAAAGGATGCACACAGTTTAGGCAAACTAAACAGTTCAACAAAACCATAGGCATAATTCTCCATTTCATTCTTTGTTAATTAACACTTGAAAGATGTTGAGCATCTCCACCTATCAACAGCAGTGACGGCAAAGTGCACTCAGAGACATTTATCACCTGGGGGAATAAGGAGTATGTGCTTTGCATTATGACCTGAAGAGGCCTCACCCTGCAAGATGCCAAGTGCTTCCCACGGTTTGAAAGTGACTCTTGTGTAGCCATGAGATCTGTCAACACTGTGATACACACACCTTCCTTTTCCTGCTGCCACTTCTTGCAATGTCTGCTCACCAGGACTCTCTCTCTGAAGCTGGAATGTAGAGTCTTTGAGGTAAATTTTTTTCTTTTTATACATTTGCATTGAACATAAATAAATAGCAGCACAGCACTCGCACACGGCTCCTTCAGGAGAGATTAACTAGCACAACTCAGATTATGACAGGCCTCTAAATGTCTCCTTCTGTCTCACCTCAAATGTCACAAAGGTGGCTCAAACTAGATTTATCATTTCACTTTTTACCCTACCTGTTCATACCTCAGGGAGATAATAATAGAGCTCCCCTACCACCTTTCATTTCTCATGTCTGTTTATACCCTAAACTCCCATGACAGCCATCGCCTCTCACTTTCCACACCACACAACAGCAGCGGTTTGAACTACACGCCACTGTAATTAATTAAGAATCTACATCATTTATTATCTGCCGACCAGAAAAATGCCCAAGATGGCTCAGCAAGACTAGATGCCTTACACACCTACGGCAGTACGCTAAAAAAAAAGCCAACAGCTTAGATAAAACCATGAACTTACTAAGGGGGAAGGAAAGAGGACACCCATGCAACAGCCAGTCAAGCTGAAAGTCCCCTGAAGGAAACTATTGACACTGGTGATGATAAATACCACTCTGCTCCTAAAGCCCTGAGAGAAGCTAAAGGAAGACAACACATTCATGTAATTCTCAGATTGCACATAAAACTTCAGGAAACTGGAAGATTTCTTCTGTTGACTAGGAACACATCCATCACCATGCCTGAGGAACTGATAGCATTAAAATGACGGGTTGTGCACTGGCTTGAATAAATTATAGAAGTAACAGCTCCACTTCAACAATGAAGTGTCGTAATACCCCTGGCGAAACACTAATCTATGCAGCGAAAGCCAAGCAAGAAGAAAAATGTGTCTTACCACATAGTAAATAACCTTAAAGTGTTTAGTAAACCTTTATAAACAACAGGTTTTGAATGCCAGGACAAAGCCATAACAATGAATCAGCACTGAGGAACGGCAGGTTGAGAAGAACATCTCACCTTGGAGCCTGAGGGCTCACCCTGTGCAAGGACACCGGCTGCACCAGGTTTCACCCTCATCCTCAAGGGAGACAGGACTGATGATCGCGATGTAAACCAAGGAACCGAAAATCCTCTGCACTTGCAGGCCCCCAGCCTGATGTAAAGGAGAGTGGATGGAGCTGAGGCCACCTCTGCTGAGTGGGTATGAAGTCCTGAAGCCGTCTGCCATGGCGATAGAACGGTTGGGCAGGGTAGGGGCAAGGCAGGTAGGGCAGGCAAGGCAGCCCTGTCAGGTGGTGCAAGGGAAGAGGAAAAGGATTGATTACTTGCATCAAAGCCTACTACTCAGTCATCTTTAAAGTGAAAAGATATCATTTTTCATGACAAGGATGAAGTCAAACAAGCCAGCTAAAACACAGGGCCCCCTTGCAAATATGGACATAATACAGATGGCAACAATGGCACAATTAACGATACGTAAATGTAAGATCAGGGATTTAATTGACCCAATGATTAAAGAAGTAAAAATTACTCTTTACAAAACACATTTCAGGTCCCATTACATGGATCCAGGCAGCTTTCATCTGTGAAAACCTGTAACACCTCAGTTACTCATGGCACAGAGAGTAGACCCGCTTCTCAGCTGCAAAGTCTGCCCAAGTGCCCCTGGTGCCAATATGCAAATCAACTGTTCCATGCTAATGCCATATAAAAATTAACTGGAAAATTAACAATAAAGATAATTGGAACTATGTATGTTAACACTCTGGCAGAGTACGTTCGCATTGTCACCCCCACAGGCAACGGCCGATTAGGTTTTTCAGATACTTCTTTTCGTATGGTTGGCTGGTCCGAAAATATACATTGGGACATAAGTTGTCATCTGTCTTACATGAAAATGAGGTTATTTGGTCTCCTCAAACACAGCTGTTATTAAAATGGGTTTTAAGAAAAACATACATAATGGCAATTCCTGTGTGCATTTAAATAAAGCAAACTGTAGATGGGAGAAGGTAAATGATTCTGTGAAGCGCTTTTACCACCATTTATGGTATTAAGTGTTTCTTCATCTCCCAGCTACAACACTCATGAGAAAAGAGAGACATATTTAGGTCCTACTACTAAAATTATCAGGATAAAGCAGCTCTGATCTCAGGGTATATTTTCTGACTCGTTCTTGATATGAATGCTTTCTGATTGCCTTTAGCTAAAACATTCTTTCCCAAGCCATGAAAACCGACTTAAAACTGCATGTGAAGCTGTGAGCCGTGCTACCTCGTCCCCTTCCTTCGAATGGTGCTCAGGAAAACGAGCAGCCACTCCAGCCACACTTCCATTTGTTTTGATTCGATTCCTGTAATACAAATTTTCATGCCTCTGCTTGAGGAGCTCTGACCATTCCGTCCCTTCTTAATTACCACCTATTTTCCAGGTCAACACTCAGTTCTTAGAAAAAGCACTGCCAAGACCAATCACTTTCCAGATCTCCCGTTTCTTTCATATTTGAGTTTTACTCAACGAAGGCTTTCCAAGTTTTCTTTTGAAACCACTTTTCTGAGAATACATCCAAAATGTTATCACTAAATACTGAATTCTTTCTAGAGTTTAACATAACACAATAAGCCAATTCTCTTTCTTCGAATAGTGTAAAACCAAATGAGGATAAGCATACCTTCTGATGTATCGAGTCCAAAACATTTAATTTATGCCCAGCATACAGTAAAAGACAGGACACTAAAGTCTACACTAAATTATATATATATTTATATATATAAAAAACCCGAACTTCATGAATATTTACAACAAAGGACTCTGAATACTTATCAAAGAGTTCTGAAACCGTAGCATTTAATATGATGTATGCAATGGTTATCGTTCGTGTCATAAATTATTGCAATCAACTTAATTAAATATACAGTATTACTTGATCAAGATGATTTATGTTCATTCTAAAATTAAATATACTGCAGCTGTTACTGCACTGGCTACATTTTTGAGACTATACCACCTTCTCACCATAAAACAGCACATGCAGGAGGGCATTTTCCATTGTCTTCCAGCCATGCAAACCGTAATGCCTACATGTCATTTAACCATGGGCAGTCTCACTTAAGCCTGTGGGAATACACACATATTTACATTTTAGAGGGCTCACAGCTTAGCTGCTCACTTGTAATAGTCAGAATGTAAACTAGATCACACTGAAAAATTCCTGTTAAATTTTTTACTTCTGCCAAAATCAGCTATCGTTGCAGCCCCCTGGTCACAGTCTTGAACCTACCACGTCCCAGACACCACTGCACTGCTTTTAGACACAAGACTTGTTTCAGACGCACAAAATTATTCCAGCTTGTCACAGGAGAAAAAAAGACAATGTTTGCCTTCCAAACACTGTTATTCAAACTCTATGGTGAACATATACTTGAGTGTTCTTAGATGGATCCACGCTGTTAACAAATGTAATTAGAGAGAGAAAATAGAAGTCAGGAGCTACGAGGCAAGGAATTAAAGACGTGTTTAAAAACTGGCATAGAAAATATGGAGCATAAAAAATCAGCCCATTTGGGAGCACCCTGGCACTTGGGACGGAAGGGACACCACAGTCTCTAGCACTGCTACCACCTCATTTATTAACAGCACATATGCAACACATAAGGAAAGACTTGCTCAAACCCCTGAGCCACTGCTGTGCAACAGCCAAAAAGACAAGAAGTGACCCTTTAAGCAGCCCTACAAGACCCCTGTTCTGGAGAACTACCTGTCCTGAGGAAAGCAGAACAGCAACACTCCCCAGAAAACACTGACTGAGCAGGAGTTATAAACTGAAATAAGGGTAAACACCTTTTTGTTTCAATTCTGGACCACCAGGGAACCATTTCTGTGAACACATCTGGGCATCGCATCCCCAAGGGTACTTGTATGAAACAAAAACACCAGACATATTTGACTCAAACTTATCTTTTACTTTTTTACTGTTGTTATTCTGGTTCTAAACAAAACTCTTCAGTGCACAGTGCACAGTTATACAGGAAAACTTAATACCCAGATAAGATTTTGAGTTGGAATATATTATCGCTCAATAAGAACTACGCTAATCACTGTAATTAAGACTCTATTTAAACAATTATTTTGGAATTAAAACTATTTTCTACAGCCTTAGTTTCAATGCTATTAATCCACTGTGAAGTTCTTTTTACTGAGCAAGAACAAAAGTTTTGTTGAGAAACTTCTTAATCGCAGAGTAAATATCTCCATTCTAATGCTGACGTTTAAGTTCTTAACAAGAAACTCCATTTCATTTACTTTGGATAACAAGGAGACTTTTGACACCATGGCATCTCACAGCACCAATAATACTGCTTGGCAGACATTGAGAATCCAGTTCTCATTACAGCCAGGTCCACTTTCATAATCCCTGTACATACGTAAATAAGGGAAGAAAGGCAACACTTTTGCATTTCCCCATAGAAAATACTTCTCCACAGAACATGTGTGGCTCTGCTCTGATCACATGGTGCATCATATGCAAGACAGCGCTGAGGACAGGCTGAAAGAGTCCGGTTCGTTTATCCTGGAGAAGAGAAGGCTCCTGGGAGACCTTAGAGCAGCCTCCCAGTACCCAAAGGGGGGCTACAGGAAAGCTGGGGGGGGGCTCTATCAGGGAGCACAGGGATACAAAGAGGTATTTGCAAGGAATTGTTTACTGCGAGGGTGGTGAGGCAGTGGCACGGGTTCACCACAGAAGTCATAGATGCTCCATCCCTGGAGGTGTTCCAAGGTCAGGCTGGATGAAGCCATGCGCAACCTGATCCAGTGGGAGGTGTCCCTGCCCTTAGCAAGGGGGTCCCTTCCAACTCACACCATTCTATGATACGATTCTATTATTCCATGAAAACACAAGACCAAGGTTGCCCATGAGTCTGTCGCAGCATTACCACACCTGAGGAGCAACACATGAGGTCTACTTAAAATCAGCACCGTGTACCTTCCCTTGTCTTCCTGCCATTAATCTAAACTAAAACAGACAACATCATTTCAAAAGTTTAACCAATACCATAAAGGAGGCAGCGATAAGAAAGCATTTTGCTGTTTTGAGTTATTGACTCTTTCCAACCCAGTCCCATTCCTTCAGCCTAAAGACCTTCTTTAAAAGAGCTTATTCCTAAAATACTGGCTTCTCTCTGTAGTTACGTCCTTATGAAAAGATTACTGCAATAAGCTTTTCCACATTGAATTTTACCTTCACTGAATGAAAATGAATTAGTCAAGGGTAATGAAAAGCAGAAAGAACATTTGTTTTATTACAGCTACCATTAACATTCAGGTGTAGTTGCAACCTACATCATTGTGTGTTGTGAGTAAACTAACCCCTGAGGGGTCCTGTTACAGTCAGGCTGACACAGAGCAAAGGAGAGGGCTCAAAGAATTTTAGACATTAAGCATAAGTGAGCCTGACAGACATCCAGCAGTTCAACAAAATCCAAGACAGAAAAAAAAGAGACATTCCTCCTTCAGGAATACTATTGAGAATTTCCTTGCATGTACAGACACATCCCTAACACTTGAGAACAAATAAATAATTAAACTACGGCAACCCTGTGCTACTTTAAAATGAGAAATTACTTCAGTGTAAAACTTCAGTTAGCAATGTCTTTGATTACAGCTGCAGAAGTGGACTAATAGAACAGAAAAGAACAGAATAGAGCAGAAGAGAACAGTTCAGTTGTAAGGGACCTCCAACAACCACAAAGCCCAGCTGCAATATGCCAGATTTTCCAGCAGACTTGGAAACTGAAGGTATTTGTTAGATGAAGCGTCAGTCATTAAAATCTGCATACCACAAAAAAGACAGCATGGCTTTCCTTTAATAAAAATTCATTTTCATCACGATGAGTAACTGGAGGCTTCAGCAACCTGCATTCTCACTTTCAATGTATCTCTTAATATGGCCGATTTTATTTTCAAAACACAGCACAATATCAGTAACCTCCACAGAAAAGTCATTTGAAACGGAAATCTTCAGTTGCATTAGGACCACCAGCACTTCGCTGAAGGAACGATCCTTGCAGGGAGAAACACAGCAGGGCTGGCGTGCTGCACAGGAGCTTAAAACAGCAACCTCCAGCCTTCAAACTGCTCTGCTTTATCAACAATATTAAACTGATGTTTTAACACCTCCAACAAAAGTGTTAGGAAGGGTAGGAAGAGAAAGAGATAAAACCTGGAGGCAAATGGTATCACTAGGGCTTCACTGAGCAGGCAGCAGTCACAGGTGAGATGTGTGAAGTCATGGGAGGGGGAAGACAGTAAAGATGTTACTGCCATATTTGGATGTTTGCAATGCAACCATACCAAACCCTAAACCTATAAATCCCAAAATAGAAAGAGTCACGGATCTGCCGAGTTTTGCTTTGCCAATGCGGGGAATGACATCACCGTGACTCACAGCGCACACGCTGAAGAGGCAGCGAGACAGCTCAGAAAGAGAGAGGGAGCAAACAGCCATTCAGTAATCCTCCAGCTCCACATCACAGAAATCAGTTACACGTTTATGTTCCCTTGCCTTCACTTCCTAATGAAGAGGATATGCTATATTTAACTCAAATCTTTCTTGTGACACATTTTAAAGTCTTGGTAAGCTGTACGGAACAGCAGCGCAATTAGATGTCAAAACTCTAAATGTAAAAGGTCTGTGAAAATACACAAGCCTGAAATTGCATATTATGGATAAATAAATCTGGTTTAGAAGACCCAGTTGGCTCATGTTAACCCCGTGAATTGATCCTATATAGAATTAATCTTGCTGCTTAATCCAATGCTTCAAAACAATCTTGAGAACATAACAGCTCATTTTCTAGATACCGTTATTTCCATACTACACGGAGGCGGTGACCAAGCTATCTCACAAGAACGGTTCTCCTGCCTGTTGATACACTGACATGATCAAACTTTTCTTACAATATTTTACCCTGATAATAACAGTGTAATTCTAACCCTCACAGCCACTTTATGAAGAATGCTTTTCCTTTCAGTCTTCTGTTGTGCCATTTTTACTCTCTGGAGTCAATACAAAAGTGCTACCATTAATCGTACAGGAAAAAGTTGCAGCATAAACTTCGGTTGTTCTTCAGGAGAAAGCAGCAGCAGTGTCAAATAAAAAAGTAAGGTCCAGTGACCACACGGATAATGCACCCATTACAATGTACACAGCACAGAAAACGCAGACATCGCAACAGCTGAGCCATGTGAAGTCCAGCACCAACTCAAATTTTTCATAATAGAAGAACTGTATTTTAAATATCTGTTGGCATCACAGCTGTAACACCACACACAGAACTCACCAAAAAATGGCTGAAATGAATGAAATCATTAAGTGTAATCAAATCTGAAAAGATACCAGACACAGTTCAAACACTGTGTATTTCTTCCTCCTACAGTAAGGGAACCACAAGTACTACACAAACCACCAGAGACAGTTAATCCTGACAAAATCATATTTGGGGTGCTGGGGGTGGGAGGATGGTTAGAGGCAGGAAAAGGTGAGCTGTTTCCTCTCTCAGACTTCCATCAGTTTTTCCATCCTCAAGCCAAAACCAAGAACTAGGACAGTTAAATTTGTTTATGATCAGATAACCATAAACTAAGACTCTTCTGGTATAACAAAGACATTCCATTAAATGTGAAGTTTCTTTGCTTTGTCCAGATCGTGGATAGATTTTCAACTTTCTCAAACCCTTACCACCAACGCATCCTTCTCCAAATAACCCAGGGTATTTTTCAATAGGAAACAAAATCATCTGCCTTCAAACACGCTGCAGTAGGATCCAGACAAATTCCCTTCCCACTGCCATTGCTGCTCAACTCCACCTGGTATCTGGCTTTTAAAGCAAGTTCTCAATGTGACATTTTAGAGGATCTGATCAGTTTTCATACAGCAATTTTCTTCTTAAATCTGCAAGACTATTGTAAAAATCGCAGAAGTAAAATGGCTGTTAACAGCATGGGGAGGGGGTGAATATTCTGCTAAAACACATTCCAAAGAAAGGAAAGCAAACTGCAAAAGTTTCAACTCCCTCTACTCTTGAATGGCGTTCCCCAGTTTCCTCTTCTCCTTTTATTCTGTCATTCTGGAGTCAGAACAGAAATAGCTAAGAGTTCATATCTCAGTTTTTTAATCTTTGAGATACTCTGTAACGGCATTAATTTCTCACTTCACCTCTTCCCATTTCAAAATCACTGCAGAAAGTTAGAGAGAGCAACAATATACAGAAAAAAATTGGAGCGTTTTAATTCTCTGTTGTTCAAACGAAGCTTGAATACTCCAGGTACGCATACAAAGCATTTCCAAATGCACAGCTCTCCTGGCTATGCTCTCATTTTTCCATATTCATAGATACTGTTGCCTACTCAGCTCCTTCAGCAGCCGGGTCTCGTGGGAGGTGTCCATGCCCATGGCAGGGGGGTTGGAACTGGATGGTCTTTAAGGTCCCTTCCAACCCAAACCATTCCATGATTGTATTATACATTTGAAAGCCGAAGAGCAGTCGAGGGCAAAACCCCAATGAATACGAACACACTCTCAGAAGGATGGGATATCAGTGCAACGACTGCAGCTTTCCCGTTGTCTCTTTCCTTAAGAACATCTTACAGGACTTTACAGGAATTTCACCTAATTATTTACAGGAACAAGTGAATTGTCCTACCGGATGAAGCCAAAGGACCATCTGACTGAGAATATTTCCTCTGGCAGTTTTCTACTTTATCTAACTTTTGGAATTGTTATTCCTTCTCTTGTAAACACAGAAAACTCAGGGGGACACAAAAATTACCATTCAGTGGGTTGAAAAAAAGGAAATCAATTTAAAACTAAAGGAAGAACTTTTCCACACAAACAAAATCATTAAATTGTGAAACACTATGCTGCAGAGGCCAAAAGTATAAATGGTTTTATGGAAAAAATTCAGGGGAACTAAGTTCATCGCTTACTATTGAACAAGATGATCAAGCCAACAGCACAGCTCGGAAAGTCTCCAGCTGGCCAACTGTAGGAGGTTCAGGGGATTCACCAGGGAAAGAGCTGCCCTCTGCTTACCCCTTCCTAACACTATCCACTACCAGCCAGGAACATGCTGCACTTCTCTGATCCAATATAGCTGTTCCTATGACTGAAGCAGCAAAGAGGAGTCTGCATCTCAGAACACTGAAACCTGATTTTATTTTATAGAGCCCTGCCACGATTTTTTCCCCAAGTTTTGAATACACAGCGTTAGCTTGTGTGGTGACGTGTGAGCAGCCAAAGGCGTCAGAAAGGCCTGTCTGGTCTTTTACAAGGCTCCTCAGTCAACGCCTTTGTTTAAGTACAAAACCACTTGATGGATATATATTCAAAAATATTTCTACGGGCAGAGCACCTTCCTAATTTTGGGCAGTTAAAGACAATTCACACCCCGAAACACAGGAAAGAATTTTCCCTATATCTACTTATCTTGACTTTATCAAACTTGTGTGGATATCCCTCAAAGTATTTTAGAGGTATCCATACAAACCGGCTTCATCAAGCTAACCTGCCAACTGACGTCCTTGTAACCATTTTGCTTAGGCAAGATCTAAATGAATGCCTCATTCATGTGCACCAGTGTCTGGTACCCTTCCCATCAGCTCTTCTTATCAATTCACACATGCACAAAGTACGTGAGGTCAGCAGGGACCTTTGGGGATCAACTAGTCCAAACTCATACCCCAAAGCAGGGTCACCTAGGACAGGCTGCTCAGGGCCATTAACAGCCGGGATCTGAAGAGCTCTGAGGATGGAGGCTCCTCAGCCAAGTTTATTGTGGCTTAGCAGCATTTCTTGTATTTCAGTTGTGCTGGGGGTACACCAGCGCTCCAGCCCACACTCTCCATTCCCTTGACCTGCTGGCAATGCTTTTCCTACCATGGCCCAGGATGCTGTGGGCATGCTCTTCCTAATACAGCCCCATCTCCTGCACATCAAGGACAGAAGATAAAACTCAAAAACCAGCTTCAGTGCCTGATCTTGGGCCCAAAAGACAGTGGTCTTAGGTGCCTGCCTTGAATGTCCTACCAGTTTGTACAGCCACCTCATTCATCAGCAAGGACTACTAGAGCTGACCAGATTCAAAGCAGTGTGGTTGCAAAGGAGGAAGGGAGCAGGAAACTCTTTCTCAGGCAGGGAGCATACAGCTGATCTCATAAGATATTTACAACTCCAGGAAATCTATTAAGCTGAAAACCTAAACACCAGCAACAACTTTTAACATCCCCAGAAGACAGATTATTCAAGACAGAAAGACAAAATTACTGCTATATGATATTTTACTCCTCCCAAAAACTATTTATAATGTAGTCCTACAACACCACACAATATAAAAATACACAGGCCCTTTCAAAAAAGCATTTAAATAAATAAAATATAAATTGACTCAGTACCTTCCAGGCATTTGCAACAGAAGACTCAGGTTTTCCATCACGGTCCTTGATCAAAGCACACTCATGCAACCACAAGCACACCCCTCTTTTGAGCTCAGGGAGGCCTCTCCTTGGAGCAGCCGGCTGCCTCTCCCATGAACAGTTAATTAAGTCCTGTCTGTGCCCAGGTGTTTCCTTGCACCTTTTTTTCCTCTAATTCTAACACAGATGAATGGCAATAAGTAGTGAAATATCAATGTTGTCAACAGATCTATTACTCTTTTTGAAGCCAGACCAGGAAAGATGTTTTCCAGCTGTTTCAGTGCAGATCATTTTTTAAGCCAAGTTCCTTTAATCAGTCAGTTCAGCAGCCAAACACACCCAGTCGGTACCAAAGAACAGCCCTGAGTCTTAGAGGTACAGAAAGAAGGTGGTAGAAGGCAGGTGGCAAAAAACCTAATCCAAACCCTTAATTCCAACTCCTCCTTGTCACCACCTTCAACCAAGTATCTGTATTTTCCCAGTAGTGTAAGACTATTTGAAAACTCAGAAATGAGATCCTCCTAACGATACCTCTTGCTTTTAATCTGTTGGCAGAAATACCTTAAAGCAGCCTTCCAGTACATCAAGGTCCACAGGAAAGCTGAGGAGAGGCTCTTTATCAGGGAGTGCAGGGATAGGATGAGGGGTAATGGCATTAAGCTCAAAGAGGGGAGATTTAGATTAGGTACTAGGAAGGAATTTTTTGTTGCGAGAGTGGTGAGGCGCTGGCACAGGCTGCCCACAGAAGTCATGGATGCCCCATCCCTGAAGGTGCTCAAGGCCAGGTTGGATAAGGCTTTAAGCAACTTGACCCAGTAGAAGGTGTTCCTGCCCATG
>VWPV01029204.1:11873-22033 GCA_013389885.1 Geococcyx californianus
TCGATGATCTCAAAGGTCTCTTCCAACCTTACAGTACTGTGATACTGTGACTTCTTCTCCCAAGTAACAGGTGATGGGACAATAAATGGCCTCAGGTTGCTCCGGGGGGGGGTTAGATTGGGTATTAGGGAACATCTCTTTAGTGACAGAGTGGTGAAGCCCTGGCAGAGGCTGCCAGGGCAGTGGTGGAGTCTCCAGCCCTGGAGGGGTTCAAAAACCGCGTGGCCGTGGCACTTTGGGACAGTGTTCAGCAGGCACAGTGGGGCTGGGCTGACGGCTGGACCGGATGAGCCTAGAGGTCTTTTCCAACCTTAATGATTCTGTAAGAAGGCACGCAGACCTTCTCCAAGATGACAGTCACATCCCTTGTCATTACGGCTCTTCTCCCCAGTGCTGCCCACAGGAGGCTGTGGGGATTCGGGCAGGTTGGTGGGGATGCCATTTCTCAGTGCTCTCATCAAGTGATGCTTCACATTTCGGGTCCATCCACCCAGACAAGCCCTGGGTGGGGCATTAGCAGCAAACCTGCAAAAAGCTGGATTCACACCAAAAAAACCAGCTGTCAAAGAAAGTAAGTGGGGTGCCCCTCTGCTTCCAGGATTTCCTCTTTTTCAGACCACAGTAGGTGAAAACAAGTGCTGGAGATAATGAACAGAACTTACTGATTCAACAAGAAGAAGCTGCAGGCATCGCTGCAACCAAGCCTTAATAAATTCTGAAGAGTGACACTACAAAACGACATCATGGAAGGCTGTATTTATTGTCTCCCCATGCTTTCTGTATCCAAGGTGTCTTGTTACACTTAATAACAGTTTTCCTCCCCAGCTGCCAGAGTTGCAAATGCTGCCTGACACCTGACAGGCTCAGGGTTGGGGTTAACCCCCCCCCCCCCCAAACACACACAGCTCCACCCCAAACACAGCTTCAGTGGTGGGAACAGGGAGGAATGATGAAGCCAGTGCCACCCAGGTGATGCCCAGGGAGTCCAGGCTGGTTTGGGTGAATGGTTCCACAGGGCTCACTGTGGTGTAGAAAGAGGGGATTTTTGTCCCTGCTCCATCGCTGGAAGTGATGCAGACAAGGAGCAGCTGCACACAGCCACGTGTCGGAGCAGAAGCACATCGGGAACACCGAGCATCGCTGCCGGCTGCATCACAGCCTGTGCCTATAGAGCAGCCCTGCCAGTGGGCTCCTGTCTGGGGTCACAGCAAGCTCCGTGAGGCATTGAGAGGTCCTCCAGTTCCTGATGCCAGAACTGCAGTAAATCTCTCTTTCCAGGGTTTCGTGCTCAGCTGCCACTGGGAAGTGCCCTTCCGTGACTCTTGGGCTGCATCAGAACGAGCACGGCCAGCAGGTCGAGGCAGGGGATTCTCCTCCTCTGCTCCACTTTTATTAGACCCCACCTGGAGTGTTGTGTCCAGTTCTGGAATCCCCAACATAAGAAGGATATGGAACTGTTGGAGTGAGTCAGGAGGAGGCCACAAAGATGGTCAAAGAGCTGGAGCACCTCTACTATGAGGACAGGCTGAGAGAGTTGGGGTTGTTCAGCCTGGAGAAGGCTCTGGGAAGACCTTAGAGCAGCCTCCCAGCACTGAAAGGGGCTCCAGGAAAGCTGGGGAGGGGCTTTATCCAAGAGCAAGGAGTGACAGGACAAATGGAAATGGCTTTAAATTGTAAAGGGAAAGATTTAGATTAGACATTAGGAAGAAATTCTTCACGCTGAGGGTGAGGAGGCCCTGGCCCAGGGTGCCCAGAGCAGTGGTGGCTGCCCCATCCCTGGAGGTGTTCCAGGCCAGGTTGGATGGGGCTTGGAGCCCCCTGATCCAGTGGGAGGTGTCCCTGCCCATGGCAGAGAGTTGGAACTGAATGGGCTTTGAGGTCCCTTCCAACCCGACCCATTCCATGATTCTGTATCTGGTGTTTGGACTATGGAGATGATCTTTCTGGAGTGTGGTCTTCATTGAGTGTCTCATTTTACCTCTTGTGTACCGCTTTCCTGCAGGGAAATCCCCTTAGCACTCAGGCTGCTCGTGGACAGTGCCTTGTGCTGTGGACAGGCACTTGACAAGCACAAAGATTCTATCGCCCCACCCTACCTGCAGCTTCTGCACTGCAGAGGACACAAAAGAAACCACAGGAACCACCTCTAATCCACTTCAGGAAAAAAACCCTCACAAATCAGTTTACCAGGTGCAGCAGAGCAGACAGTAAGAACAGAGTAGGTGGTCTGACCTGACCTGAGGATCTCAGTTGGAGGTGGTGTAAGACATTTCCTCCTCCTAAAGAGGCTGTATCAACACAGCCTGGTTTGGAAGAGCCTTTGCTCTTACTCCTGCTGCCAGCAGGATCAGGCTCTCCACAGGCAGCAGGGGGAGGTACAAGCTCTCCTCTGCAGGCAGCCTCACCCTGGCCCTCCTTCAGGATGTGTCCTTTCCACTCCAGGATGTAATCCAAAGGTTTGGAGAGCACCTGAAGAAATGAAAGTGGGTGGAAAGACAATAAAACAGGGCTCAAATGAAAATCCCATTGGCTTATCTTCTAGAAAAGGTTCTGGTCCTGTAGGACACCTTCATTGCAGCCTTTGGCTCTGCTAGGCTTCAGAGCTGCCCAGTACCTGGTCTCAGACATCCCTTTCTCCTGTCTCTCTCCAGGGAGGTCTCCATCCACTCTTCCCATGTTTGCTCCATCTGGGTTTCAGCTGATGTTAGTAAGGGGGAACAGTCAGAAACAGGACTTGCAGCTCTCTGTGGAGCCAACCATGAGATCCCCTGCCTGAAAAAAAGAGCTGCCCTACAGTGTCAGAGACCAGTTGAGGTTTGAAGGCATCTCTGGAGATCACTCCATCCAACACCCCCTCAAGCAAGGTCACCTTGAGCAGGCTGCCCGGGACTGCGTCCAGCTGGGTTTTCAATCCTCTCCTAGGATGGAGACTCCACAGCCTCTCTGGTGGAGCTGACCCGCTCCAGTGTTTAATCACCCTCCAGTAAAACAGATTTTTCTGTGTTCAACCAGCTGCTTCTACTCCAGCGTTCGCTTTCGAGGTGCCCCGAGAGCCACACACACCGGGTGCAGCTGCTGCTCCTCCCAGCTCACACAATCCAGAAATACCTGCCCAGCACCAGCAAGAACCTCCAGCATTTGCCACCTCTATACAGCTCTAGTTAATCGAGATACCGAGGGCTAATCATCTTCATGTTATTGAGCGCAGAACAGTGAGACAAGCGTAATTAGCAGCAACCTGGTTAGCAGGTTAAACGATAGGATAATTAATGGAGAACAGGAGGGCTTTGTTTCAGGTAAGAAAAGCAGCAGATTGTATCAAAATGCAAATGCATCTTAAAATACAGCCTTAAAATACAGTTGAAAGGTGCTCTCAACCACCACCAGGCAGGAACGGGAAGGTTCCGCTTGGGCTGAACGACAGCTCCTAAAAATAACACCTTGTCTGGGGTTAAAATGTAAATTGTTGATTAGCTCTATTTATTCACACCCTGCAGCGAGGGGAGAGACACAGAGCTCTGTGGTCGTTCCTCTTGCTTTGCAGGATCACAGGCGCATTCCTGTTATTGCCATTGCCGCTTGCAAGGTCTTTGCAACCCTGGGAGAGCTCCAGCAGAAGAACAGAAGAAATGGCAAGTGACAGACTGCATACATTAATTCAGCATTCCGATAGCGTCCTGGTGCAAGTGGACGACCCCGGTAAAACTTCCTGCAGTCACAAGGAGCAGGCAGAAAAATCAGGAGAGAGGAAAAAGAATCTCTCGCTTGAAGAAAGGTCTTTTGAAACACAAGTGTTGTCCTTGATTAGAATTTCCAACGCTGCCACGCTTGCTCCTTCCAAAACATAAACACAGAATGAAAAATTAAACCTGAATGTAGTGTTGTAAGAGTTTCTGCAACAAATGGGAACTAGACAGACCCCAGGAGATGACATTTCTTTCCTCAGCTGGTAAAGCAGAGCTAAAAACCAGAGATACATTTATTTTTTAACTCTGAAGCTTCCTGGAGTTGGTGGAGAGTTCAGAGGAGAAGCCATGTGAGGAGCAGCTGAAGTCACTTGGTCTGTTCATCTGAAGAAGAGGAGACTGAGGGGAGACCTCATTCTGGTCTGCAGCTTCCTCACATGGAGAGGAAGAGGAGCAGGCGCTGAGCTCTTCTCTCTGGCGACCAAGGACGGGACCAGAGGGAATGGCAGGAAGATGCCAGGGAGGGTTAGGTTGGACACGAGGAGAAGATTCTTCCCCCAGAGGGTGGTGGAGCACTGGAACAGCTCCCCAGGGAAGCAGTCACAGCCTGACAATATTCCAGAAGTGTTTGGCCAATGTGCTCAGCCCCACGGGGTGAATGTTGGGGTGTCCTGTGCAGGGACAGGAGTTGGACTCGATGGGCCTTGTGGGTCCCTTCCAACTTGGATCACTCTATCATTGTGTAATGATTCCATGACTGAGGTGCTAAAGGAAGCCGGTTCAGTAAAGCGGAGACATTTGTTTCAGCATGTGTTTGTGTAAGAACAAATGCAAACCAAGCTTCCAGACCTCAAGAAACATCAAATACCATTTTTAATTTATGTCTCAAAGTCATTGCAGTTTGTAAAATGAACGGATGGCAGAAATCAGAGCAAAACTCTCACTAAATCAGGACAGCATGACGGATATTCAGTTCCCCATGGAGGAGCAAGGTGCTTTTAAGTCAGAATAGAGAAGACAGAGAATGGCTCTTGAAAAGGCCACGCAGCAACCTTCAGGGTTTCATGTGGATGGAGATCCGAGCCATGGCTAACCAAGCCCATGTTGCAGACTAGAACCCAAGTCACATGTTTTTCATAGAACCATAGAATCATAAAGTTTGGAAAAGACCTCTAAGCTCATCCGGCCCAACAATCAGTCCAACTCCACCATGCCCACTAAACTATGTCCCAGAGTGCCACGGTCACATGATTTTTGAACCCCTGCAGGGATGGAGACTCCACCAGTGCCCTGGGCAGCCTCTGCCAGGGCTTCACCACTCTGTCAGTAAATAATTTATTCCTAATATCCAGTCTAAACCTCCCCAGTGCAGCTTTTGGCCATTTCCTCTCATCCCACCCCTTGTTCCTTGGGAGCAGAGCCCAGCACCCACCTCACCACAACCTCCTTTCTGGGAGCTACAGAGAGCGATGAGGTCTCCCCTCAGCCTCCTCTTCTCCAGGCTAAACAGCCCCAGGGCCCTCAGCTGCTCCCACAACCCCTGGGATCCAGACCCTTCCCCAGCTCCAGTCCCTTCTCTGGACGCACTCCAGCCCCTCGATATCTTTATTGTACTGAGGGGCCCAAAACTGAACCCAGGATTCGAGGTGTGGCCTCACCAGTGCTGAGCACAGGGGGACAATCACCTCCCTGCTCCTGCTGCCACCCCATGGCTGAGCCAAGCCTGAATGCTGTTGGCCCTCTTGGCCACCTGGGCCACTGCTGCCTCATGTTCAGTCGCTGTCTACGAGCGTCCCCAGGGCCTTCTCTGCCAGGCAGTTTTCCACCACTCTTCCCCAGGCCTGGAGCGCTGCATGGGGTCATTGTGTCCCAGGTGCAGCCTTGCTGAATCTCATCCCATTGGTCTCAGCCTCTCCAGGTCCCACTGCTGAGCCCTCCCACCCTTGAGCTGATCAGCACCCCCACCCAGTTTGGTGTCATCTGCAAACCGGTTGAGGGAGCTCTCAATCCCTTTGTCCAGACCATGGATAAAGATATGAAACAGAACTGTCCCCAACATAGAGCCCTGGGGGACACCACGTGTGACTGGCCACCAGCTGGATTTAACCCTATCCAAAGTGGTTTTTAGAAACACTTTCCCATAATACTTGATGAAAATCTTGAAGCCAAGGTCCTGGTACGGCTTGTTTGCTCTGGGAGGAACATCAGAGATACTCAAGCTGGAAATTCAAGATAACTAAGGCTTGATGCACTTCCAGAAGAGAAAACAGTTTTCTTTCAAAGCCCCATTACAAGCCTAAAATACACGCACAGATTGCTCGATAAAGACAGAGATATAAATAGGCCCCTTATTAAATACCTCTTCTTTAATGAGGTTCATCCTTCTAAACAGTCACATGAAGGTTATTAATGCTATTACAGAAGATGCAACACACTCACACATAAAACCCCAGCAAGACATTCCTCATCACCCAGCGCATGTTAAGCACCTCTCAGCAGCTCACACACTCGCAGCATCCCCGGCGCGGCAGAAAGAAGATAAAAGAGAGGAATGAGAGAAGTCTCTTCTCTAGGAAAGAGTCTCTCTTCTTTCAAAGCGTTTTATCCCCTCCAAACAATGTAAATCTAACCATGTGAATGATTCCCACCACTTACCTCTACTGCTGCCCAGCTGCCACACTCCATCTGTCCGCTAATGCCGCACTGGCGTTATAACAACACCGATCAGAGCATCATTAAAGCCAACCTCGAAAATATTATGAAAAATGCAGCCTTGCTCCCTCCTGGTTCACAAACCCCAGCACGTGACTCCCAAACACCTCCACCAACTGGTTTGTAACCGTTTCAAACTCACACTGCGAGGTTCACTCATATGCACCACTAGCAGGAGTAACGGCTCAGCTCGCGTGACAACACATCATCACACCCTTGTCTCAGACATGCCCAATATCCAAGCTCATGGCTGTGTGGTGGAGAAGCTGCAAACTTCTATCTCACCTGCTCAAGCATAGTTTTTGGCAGCACATGCATCACTGCAGAAGACTAGAAAACTGTTGGGTTTCATAGAATCATAGAATTGTTTGGTTGGAAAAGACCTTTGAGATCATTGAGTCCAACCGTACCTGTCACTACTGAACCATTCTTGAGCACCACATCTACCCGTCTTTTAAACACCACCAGGGATGGGGACTCCACCACCTCCCTGGGCAGCCTCTGCCAGTGCTTCACCACTCTGTCAGTAAAGAAATTTTTCTAATATCAAATATAACCCTCCCATGGCACAACTTGAGGCTGTTTCCTCTTGTCATGTCACTTGTTTAAAGAAACCAGTAACACCATGGTCAGCGAGGGACAACATTCACCCCAACGCACCGATAACCCATCCCAGCTCCACTCTGTTCCTAAACCTGAGCATTCCAAGACGTAAATGTTGAGGTTTTCTGACTGAAAACCAACTTTGTTGGTGCCAGGATACCAGCAGTTCTTGAAACAACAGAAAACAACACAAGCTATTATCCAGGTTTGGGAGAGGGGAAAGCCCTGGCTCCCAGTTGACTTCACAAACACTGAACCTTACGCTCGCACGTGGGAAAACAACATCTGCAAACTTCCCAGGTCATGGAGAAGCAGATGAGAATCGAGGAAACAACTCTGTGAGCTGGACAGGAGCCTGGCCACACTGAACATGACCCTGCTGAGCAGCTTCCTGCAGCCACCAACGCTGTGACCCTCCTTGGTTATAACCAAGCCCGCACGTTAAGCACATGAAGACCCCACAGTCCTTGTCTGCACAGTGCCCAGCAATGATTTAGTACCAAGAGCCACGCAGTTCTGAGCTCCCACATTATTAAAATGTAAACATATAAATACACACACTGTATTTACAACACGCCATGAAATGCATAATCAAAACTGCATTACTGCACTTGTCACATCAGAGCAGTCGAGTGTTCTTCATCACAGGGGAGCGGGTTTTTCTTAATGTGCACGTTCAGTTACTGCGCTATAAATGTCTGTAATTTACTGTGGTAGCCCTGAAGAGAGGGACTTGGGGTGCTGATGGGTGAGAAGCTCAACATGAGCTGGTGATGTGCACTTGCATCAAAAAAAGCCAACGGTGTCCTGGGCTGCACCCAAAGCAGTGGGACCAGCAGGGTGAGAGAGGTGATTCTGGTCCCTCTGCTCTGCTCTGGTGAGACCCCACCTGGAGCCCCATGTCCAGTTATGGAATCCTGAGTTCAGTTCTGGAGCCCTGAGCACAGGAAAGACCTGGAGCTGTGGGAACGAGTACAGAGGAGGCCACAGAGATGATCCAAGGGCTGGAGCACCTCCTGTACAAGGACAGGCTGAGAGAGTTGGGGTTGTTCAGCCTGGAGAAGAGAAGGCTGCAGGGAGACCTTAGAGAAGCCTCCCAGCACTGAAAGGGGCTGCAGGAAAGCTGGGGAGGGGCTCTGGATCAGGGAGTGCAGGGACAGGATGAAGGGGAATGATTTTCAGCTGCAAGAGGGGAGATGGAGATGAGATCTTAGGCAGAAATGTTTTGCTGTGAGGGTGGGGAGGCCCTGTCCCAGGTTGCCCAGAGCAGTGGTGGCTGCCCCATCCCTGGAGGTGTTCCAGGCCAGGCTGGATGCGGCTTCGAGCCCCCTGATCCCGTGGGAGGTGTCCTTGCCCATGGCAGGGGGTGGCACTGGATGGGCTTCTGAGGTCCCTTCCAACCCAACCCATCCCAGGATTCTATCAGTCTACTATTTCTTAGTGTGAGTGACAAAGACTCCACAGCTCTGTCCTCTCCTGGAGAAGCTTTGTGCCCAAGGCCCAGCCTGGTAACGTTCATGGTTGTTTCACAAGTGTCTCAGCTACACAGGTCCAAAGCCACCCCCACTGGTGTCCCCTCGGGATTCTGGCAGTGGCTCCTGGCTGCTCAGCACACAGTGCCGTGTTGCCCCTGTCTGCACACCCAAGAAACAGCTCGAGAAGGACCAGGCGTGCGTCCCCATTGGGTGCCCTCTGAGTGCCCAGTGCAGGGAACCCACTGGCAAAGAAAACCCAGGTGCATAATGCAGAACAAGTCTGGAGAGAGGCACCAGCACTGCCCTCCTCTGCATGGCTGAGCGGGGAAAACACTTGCACAGACAATATCTCTGCAACATCCTTCAAACAATCCCTCCTGAAACAGAGGTTTGAGACACCTCCTACGTGCACACATCTCTCCAGCAGACCCAGTCCTGCAGGCAAGGAAACACTGTTTTCCCTCCTACGTCAGGACTGAAGCAAAGAGAACCTGCTCTGTTCTACACATCTGCCCCACAGCAGAGCCAGGAGTGGCATGTGGGGCTTCGGGCACTTGTGCTGGAGAAGACTTTCAGCATAAGGAGGAATTAAGCATGAGCCACAGGTAAGGATTCCATATGTGAAGGTGAGAAGTCAAGGAAAGCCCATGAGGATGAGGAAGCTGGGAGAGGAGAACATGAAGGCACGTGGTAATAAACAGAAGGACAGGCATGAGATACATGTAACATGTCAAAAGCCTGAGGACACTCAGAGAAGAGCCCATAGCATTTACAGCTCCCTCACAAGGACAGGAGGAGGAGCAGGAGCTGAGTTCTTCTCTCTGGCGACCAAGGAGAAGGGCCTGGGGTAATGTCAGGAAGATGCCAGGGGACGTTAGGTTAGACTTTAGGGTAAGGTTCTTCCCCCAGAGGGTGGTGGAGCACTGGAACAGCTCCCCAGGGAAGCAGTCACAGCCTGACAATCTTCCAGCAGCATTTGGCCAATGTGCTCAGCCCCACGGGGTGAATGTTGGGGTGTCCTGTGCAGGGACAGGAGTTGGACTCGATGGTCCTTGTGAGTCCTTTCCCACTCAGGTCACTCTGTGATTCTGCGAGATCAGATGGAAAAACAAGCTGTGGGAGTCCAACCAGTGGCCACAGCTCCACCTCCCAGCACTGAGAGTCTGCAGTCACTCTCCAGCCTGCCTGAGCTTCCCTACCTGCTGGAATCACCCTGCAGCTCTCCCTGTTGCTGGCCAGATTACAATTCCACTGTTGAGATTCTTCCCTGCTGCATCTTAGTAACAAGTTACTTTTTTAAAAAAAAACCCTGGAATTGAAGAATTTCATCTGGTGTAAATGAGGTTTTTAAAATCCCATTTGCCTTCTCTCTTTATGCAAATCTGTGCTGATCTGATGAGGCTCCTCTTTCCTGGATTACACATGTCAAGCTTTGCAAAAACGAGCATACCCTGGTGGTTTAATGCCATATTTCACAGCCCTCTCTTGCCCGTGCTGACATAAATATTTCAGAGACCTGCACAAAGCTGTCTGAGTGAGGTCGAGGTCACCCAAAAGGCAATGGTTTGGACAGATTCATTAATTCAGCAAAGTAATTAGCAGGAGTCAGCTCAGGACGTCCCGGTGATCAGCAGGAGGAAGACACTCACAGCCCCACAGAGACCATGGAACGGTTTGGATTGGA
>VWPV01029206.1:0-12983 GCA_013389885.1 Geococcyx californianus
TGCTGCCCCCCCACACCTGACTGGGCATACAGACCCAAACAGTTCACACAAAGGGTTATTCTGCTAAGCGCCTGTTGAACTACCAGTGACTCTGTATCCGCCAACCCCAGTTCCAAAGACTTCCCAAAGGCGCTTCTGCACATACCCTGATTCAAGAACTTCTGCAGCAAAATCACCCCTTACATGATAATAGGGCATGGGCTTGCCCTATAAATAGAACCTTCCAAGAAGGTACGGCACATGTGCTTACCAGCCCATGGAACTGATATGAAGATGTGCTGCAGAAGGACTGTAGGACCATGTGCTCCTGAAGACCACGTTTTCTAGATGCCCATGAAGTGATGACTATTTTTTTCTTCCCCTCTGCTACTCTCATTTCTCTCTCTCACACATTTCTCACTACATCTCTTTTTCATGGCACTACAGTAAATTGAACCAAATCCGAGTTCTGTTGTAATTCTATCTAGCTACCCTAAGGGTATCAGATTGTTATCTGAACAGATTGAGATCTGTTTTTGCCACTTTGGGAAGTTGCAAATCAGAGTGCATCTGAGTATCTGATTTGTTATTTTGGCTGAACCCAAAATAAATACTGTTTTGAATTTACCCTGGGAGATCTGTTGGTCTCCAATTTGCCGCACAGATATCAAAAGACTCTCCCTCTCCAACTGTGCAAGCTTAGGGAGCCCTAACACTGCTGGTGTTGGAAGCAGGACCTAACATATGCCTAAGAGGTCATACAAACACTGACTGAAAGGAAATGATCTAGTTAAAACATAAAACTGTCCTTGTTTTGTTATATACATTGTCTGTACGTTTCTCAGTAAAAGCTGGTAGAGATGAGAGACTTTTAACTGAGACGGGATCAGAATTTGTGTTTTCTCTGTATAGGTAGGCTTAGCTGTGAATATATGGTGGTTATGAAATATCCCAACAGAAATATATAGGTCTTTGGCAGAATTTTCCTACTTCACTTATTCTGTTGACAAAATAGAAATCTTAAATTAGCTTTCTCATAGATTCTAAATCTTTTTTGAAAAAATTCCTGTGTTCATACAACATCTTTTGTCCATCAAATGACACCGTTACTCACTTCAGACTATGTTACTAGCTTCTCCTTCCTGCCTCCGTTCCTTCCAGCCTGCTTCCTATTTTTTTCATTGTTTTCCTCTCCCCCTCTCTTTTTTCTCTTTTACCTGTCTTCCTGACCCTGAGTCAATTGCTTTGCCTTCAACATGGCATACTACCTTGACAAAGCAGAATTTGGATAAAGATGTACATATCCTGTCAAGTCATTCAATTGTGAAAATCCTAATATACACTATATTTTTGCTGGCTAGAAATTCAGCTTTTTACTAGTGGTGAAATCTTGTCAATATCCCAATAAGAGCAATTTTGAAGATACTTAACCAAACCTGTTCTGTACAATTTGGACATGTGTGAATACAAACCACAAAATGAACCTTGAAAATTACAAATCTAACTTACTCAGAAGTACACTAATTTGACATGACAGTTTCCTGCATGACAGAGTTGGCTTCTTCTGAAAGATCCATATAATTTTCTAAATAAATTTATTCTACTTTCAATGTATATAGAATATGACAAGCATGTTTAGGTTTCAATTTTAACTCCCAGAATTTCCAAATTTTTCAGCTCTATTATGGCTTTTTAACATATTTTTATTGATCAAATTGCTACCTCACCCCCAAAACATGAAGTGGGGAGGAGGGGGGAACGATGGTACTGATACATGCATTTATTTGAGTATATATCTACATTTTTATATATAAAAATCCTTAACCTGTGTAAGCAAACATGTTTTCAACAACTTTTGCATTTCCATCAGCTGAAGGTGGTTTCAGTGCCTTTCCTGGGCAACACAATTATCTGCTGCTACTTTACTGCTCTGTACAACAAATATATATAACATATGCAGTGATTAAAGCATCAAGTCCTGACGAGTGCTGTTTTGAACCTCTGTTCACTTTCAGTGTTGGCAGCTAGAAAATAAACTGCAAGAGATTTTGTGTGTGCTGGAAAAAAAGGTGTATATAACTGAAAATAGTGATTGCTCTGCAACAGTGTTTTTCTTCTTATATTGCCAGCATGCGGTGTAGCTGGTTTCTTTGTGTTTTTCAGATATACAAGATCTTTCCTTTCCTCATTTGTGTTTCTAGGGAATTTATGCTGCACCTATATTCATACGTTGAAACATTTGTGTCTCTTAGGGTTTGTTTGTGCCTTTTTTTATAGGTGTGATATTGTTTACCTTGTTACAAATTTCCAAAGAGCCAGGTAGATTAGGTAACTCACATTTTATCTTCATTTACTTGTAGAATTCTGTTAAACTGTAGTGATGTATACTGTGTATTATATGTAGTTTCATGCCATAAAAGTAAATTTGTATACATATATATAGCTTATAAGGCAAATATTTTAAGATAAACAAATGAATAAGACTGATATTGCTCTCATAGCCTCATTGAAGGGTTTATTAACTGAGTTTAAGTAAATGACTAAATTAAAACTATTCTTAACTCTACTCCACTCTATTTTATGAGTGTCCAGTAGAGAAACTTACAGTATTACATATGACTTTGAAAGTACACTTAATTTGATCAAAACATCTATTATGAGAAATCTGAAAGGGAATATTCTACAGTCAAGAAGATGTGTGTGTGTTGGGAGTTTGAATAAGTTGGGGTTTCATTTAATAATTTTTATGAATAAGTAAGTTAAACGAGGCTGCTTAAAGTAATTGTTTAGGGAGGGATAAAAAGTTATGAACTGACATGTAATTTCCAGGGAGCTGCACTGTACCTCTTATCACTAGTCCGTGATTTGGTTGATATTTTTCTGAATGCTCTGATTCTTGTTTTATTATTTCGTTTGTATGTTTCCCACATTTGCAGGGAATTTTTGTATAAATATAAATAAAAATTAATAAGGTATATAAGAGGTCATCATTATCAAAACCATTTTGTGAATTGCAATATTTAAGCCTGCAAAGAACCAAGAATAAACTAGAGTTTTATATACAGCAACTAGATATTAAAAAGAGAAACTTGGAAAGTCACAGATAAAGACACTAAACAGTGGAAAGAAATGTCTGGAATTCAAAACCCCACAAAACGATTGTATGCGTTTTTCAGAAAGAAGATATGATACAAAGCATACAAACAATATTGAGGATTTCAAGGATAACTACAGTTTCCATAGTACCAGCCTAGAGTTAGCTCTAGCTTTCTGGAGTTAGAATTTTCTGGTTTTCTTCCATAACAGAAATACATAAATTGTACTTTTTTTCTCTTCAATCGTGTTCCCTGTATCTTCACTTCATATTTTTCCTGTTATTCTCACAAAAGTACAAACTAAATATTTGAAACTCCTTTGATGAAGAAGGATAAGGGACNGTCATCACTTCATGGGCATCTAGAAAACGTGGTCTTCAGGAGCACATGGTCCTACAGTCCTTCTGCAGCACATCTTCATATCAGTTCCATGGGCTGGTAAGCACATGTGCCGTACCTTCTTGGAAGGTTCTATTTATAGGGCAAGCCCATGCCCTATTATCATGTAAGGGGTGATTTTGCTGCAGAAGTTCTTGAATCAGGGTATGTGCAGAAGCGCCTTTGGGAAGTCTTTGGAACTGGGGTTGGCGGATACAGAGTCACTGGTAGTTCAACAGGCGCTTAGCAGAATAACCCTTTGTGTGAACTGTTTGGGTCTGTATGCCCAGTCAGGTGTGGGGGGGCAGCACCTGCTGCACCTCCTTCCCCTCCTCTGTGCCAGCACATTCAGCCCATCCACTAATCAGGAGCCACTGCACTCCTACGTTTAAGACAGCAGAGTCAGTCTCTAAAGTATATGTGAATGAATATTAAAAGCTGTTTATAGTTCATTGTTTATGTTGTGACTGTTCTGAAATTATGTGGTCTTATGACAACATGGCAGTGTCTTCTTATCTCACAGCATCAGCAGTGTATTTAATTCAATGAATAGCACAGAAAAATTTTGTTAACTACTACCCAGCCTTCATGTCATGCACTATTCAATCTGAATATCAACTAATCAATAAAATTAATGAAGTGTAACTATATATGAAATGCCTCAAACTTTATAATCTCTTTGAGTTCCTTGTGAAAGTGATATACATCATGTTCCTAATATCAAACTACTGCTCAAACAAACTTAAGGAAGGTAATACTGGGTTTAGTGATACTTCCCTGCAGATATTCACTTGGAGGTTGGTTTTTTCTTTCTTTGTTTTCCTCTCCTTGAAAACAGATGTACTTTGAATAAATTTATTTCTGCTGGAGATTTGAAAAAAAGCATTAGCAAATGAAATGTATCACACTTACTTCACAGTGCTTGAAGATGTCTTAACAATTATGGAAAATGTCTGCGTCATTTTGCCAATGAAAGTGCTTTTAATCAAAAATGAAAGTATGATTTTCTTCTAGAATAGTCTTTTATGCTATACCTACTTACTTCTGATGTCACGCTGAGTTTCAGACTTCACCCATTATGCTCAGCAAATATTTAATCTCATTAAATATCATATTATTAATGAAGTCACTAAAGATAAGGTAAGTATGAAAAAAAAAGTAGTTTGGTTCATGCCTCACTTTTAAGAAAGATAACTGCATCAAACCCAGACATTTCAGCCCCCTTTCCTCCCTCCCTCCCTATATAGGAATATGCTATATTTTAAATAAATCCAATGAAGTTACAAAAACTATGTTGAAAACTGTTTAAACTTCACACATAGCACAAAACACAGACAAAGGTACAGGAGAGAGAGCAGGTCACCTGCCCACACTCTTCACTTCATTAGCAATATTCAACATAGCAGCACAAGATTCAGGCCACAAGAAATGTAAGACAGTGCCAATTCTGAATAAATTAGCAATATAGTTTATCTAAAAAATATATTTCATTATTGTGGACTTGTCTTCCTCACTGTCAACCCTGTCTGTCTTGCAAGCTTTAGAGAGTTTCTCCCTGAACTAACTTCAGTTGCTATAGTTCTGATCAACAAAGCCTTCAGCATCATACAATGCGGTATCAAAGAAGTAATTGCTTTTTTTCAGCTGATTGCAAAATGTGCCGTTTATAGTAGCTTCTTGCTATAGTTTGACAGATTGAGTTAGAATTGCCAACTCTGCAAAATGGAGACAGAAAACATTGCAAGGGGTAACTTGTTTTTGCTCAGACAGCATCAGCTGTTTAAATGAGGCAGATGGATTTACCCTTCTTAAGCAAGAAAGTCTTCACAGAAGAAAATATGGCTTGCTATCGATCTGCTTTGCTTCACGCAAGCAGTTCTTAGAAGGAGAACAGCTGCAAAATAACGCTGCAATCAAGAAGAGAAGTACCAACACAGAAAGTTCTGTACAACCCCAGGGGTGAGGAAGCACACTTTGCAAAGCTCTGTAAAATGTAAATTAAGTTCAGTGACAGAATATATTGGATGCCAAATCAGATGTATAGAATTTGCTATTAAAAAAAAAAAAAAACAAACCACAAAGCAAAGAAAAGAAAAGAAAAAAAACAAAAGAAGAGAAAAGAAAATACTGGAGTAGCCCTGATCTGTTTGGGCATCACCAACATGCTTTACAAATATAAAAGGCTAGAAGATTGCAGTTTGAAGTGCCAGTAATAACTGAAAATGTAATTGAAACAAAGTTTGGCACTTATTGTTGAAATTTTTGTCAACACTACAAGAATTAAAGAAATTCCTAAAGATTCATCAGTGTATATTCTGACTAATCTAACGAATGCTGAAATGCTGGTGCTACAGCAGTCTGAAAACAGAAGAAAATATTCAGATTTTTTATCAACTTGTCTTGTGGACCATGTTTTTATATGGAGTAGAGCATTAATTTGCTGTTCCTTTTTAATGCAAAACTGCACTTAGAATATGCCTTATATGTATATTCAGGAAATTTTATTTCGATTGATGTCTGAACTATTTTAATTAGGCTGGTTCATATCTTTTTAAGAAAAGAAAAATACTATAGTTCTCTTCTACTGAGAAAGAAAGTTACTGCCTGCAAGATCTGAAACACGAAATTCTATAGCTGTACTTGCTAAACAGTAAAATGGTTAGATTTGGTAGTCTCATTGAAGTTAATTGGTTTATTTAAGTTACTAAGCACTCAACAGTATGAATAAAATTGCAGGATATATCTCTTTTACGACTCAGTGGTGTCTGTAACCCCATGGATTGTTAGCAAAGTCCATACCTTTCTTGAAAGCTAATATTTAAACACACACGCACACTTTGCTATTTTCTTTTTTTCTTTTTTTTTTTTTTTTTCTGAAGCACTGAATTCAGAGGTTGCAGCTTAAGATAAACTCTGCAAAGGACTCTGGGAAACAGATGAGATCAGAGAAAGGTATTGATACAGCAAGCATTATTAAGACTGCAATAAAAGTCACGTTACACCAATCTCTGAACAGTTACTTCAGAACAGGAACACAGTACTGTTGATCTGCTAATAAAAAAATAAAAAAATAAATGAAGCAAACCTAAATTTAATTCTAGCAGTTACAAAATAAGAATTAAAGGTCAGAACCTGAGGGGGTAGCTGCATAAAACATCTTTGTTTAATGTGTACAAGAGTGCAAAGTATTTCTGATTGTAGGTAGAAAAGACAAGTGAAATGTAAACTTTAAAATACAAAGTTAGATTGCTTGCCACAAAAGCATAAAACAGGGATTATCAATCATAAGTAATTGACCGGCTTGGTATACTGATAGCTATTTTAGGTGCCAAGAGCCCTTATTTAGTCAATGGAGAGGAGTCAGATGTCTAACTCTCTCTTTGAAGGCTACATTTGCCTCTTGAGTTCCCCTGTAATTCTTGAAAATGATGAGGAAGTCAGGTGCGCTAGCCACGAAAATCTTTCCAAAACTCACAGCACCCACTTCTGTTTACTTGGCATTAGAACAAGGAGTTAGTTGTTGTAGGTAACATCTGGGAAAGAAGAAAACGTTACAGAAGAATCCAGTTGTATTTTGCAAATAGCAGAAATTTTCATGGAGGAAGTAGAACATGGGACTTCGTCAGCTGAAAAGATTAATTCTGATACTTTTACATGGAGATGTGTATGCACTAGTCTGAACACAGATTTCTTAAAATTACAAGGAACCAAAAATAATATGTTCTTTTGAGACCTTGCAGTTTTGGGAGAAGGTGTTTTTCTTTTGTCCAGATTCTTAGATTGCATTTTCTTATTTCTGTGGATGAGACAAGAGAGAGAAATAAAAGAAGGGGGGGAAAAAATGGGAGGAGGGGGGAGGGAAGATTAAAGAAAGAGTGAAAAGAGGTTTTTCTATGAAGAAAGATTTGTAAGTGGGTGAACTTATCTGCCTTTTCTTCTGAGGATTGTAGTTTATTTGTGTTTCCATAGGAATGAAAAGGAGGTAAGGCAGTCCCATTCCCATAGATGTGAAAAAGACATTGGAGTGCCAGTAATAATTGACTATAATATGTAGACATATCTTATTTAAGTACAAAATAATACTTGCACTTATACAACAAACACTAACTATGTTACTCCAAAATCAGCAGCTTCTTTCAGGGCTTTCCCCTATTTGTACTATGTGAATGTGTGTTGAACAGTTAGTGCTAGCAATATAGACTAGCAATATAGAGAGGAAAGAAAATTCTTTTTAGGGGTTGGAGGCAATACTATCAGACATAAACATGGAAAATAGGAAGAGAAAGAATACTGGCCACCAGCCTTCTTCTCAGCTTTTGTCATTGATGAGCTCTTAGACCTGATCACCTCCACCTTGAAGAGGAACTACCACAGATTGCAGCCATCAGCACTAGTAATACAACATGAGCTCCATGGAGTTGTGTACTTGCAGTTAACTGAAGGAAAAACATTCAAGAGTTGTGCACATTATGATGATGATTACCACAGGATATAAAAAAATCCTTAGTACAACATGGGTTACTAATAAAAGAATGCAGTAAAGTTCGGTCTCAAAATTTAAAAATAATTCTATTGTTTAGTCTTGTAAAAAATCCTATCCATACAAATTTTGATACAATAACAAAAGTAGAGCTATATTCAGTCCCAACGCTTCCAACAGTCTTATACACTATGAATTTATACACTCCAAACTGAAAAGAAACTAATTACAGTGATACAATAATCATATCTTGTGATGCTAGTGCTATCACGTGGACTCAAAGAAATCAATAGGCAAGTGACTTGTAACGTAGCAGGTGCTGAGGATGCCGGAGCAGATCAATTTCTCTGTGTAAATGCAGTCACAGACACCATTTGCTGAAATTTTATATATGCAGAAGACAAAGCAACTGCTAACTCAGGAAGATTTTGGTAAAGCAGATGCTAACATTTTGAAAGAATAGGTCATTAAATCCAAATATGTTGAAATGTTGTTTTAATTGCAATTATAAATCCTGGAAATAAAGAAAACTCAGGCAGTGAATAGAGAAGAATTTGTAGTATACTTTATTTGGGGGCAGGAGGATGAGAACTGTATTTTTTTTTTTTTTTGAACACTTACTGGAAAACTAAACCTGAAAATAATTTACAAAGAAGCTGGTTCCATTTGCTTACACTGTAAACGGGAAAATATTATTGTTGCTTAAATCTCAATTAACGTTATTGAACAAACAAATACTTAGTTCATATAAGTGCTTTCTTCTCCTAATGAAAGTACCCCAGCAAATTCTCAAATATTTGACAAGTACTGTGATTTGAAGTCAGCTATGCACATCAGTTAAACATTAACACAAATATATACTGAGGTTTCATATATATTGCGGTTTCTAGTTAAATGATTATGGAGGGATGAATAAAAGGAGATTTTATTGATTCTGCTTTTCATACAGTAAAGCCAATTGTAGTAGAATAGCATAAACCTTGCACTTAACAAGCTTAAGTATAAGGTTACAAAAGATTTTAAACCAGAAGAACAATCATAACAGGGTAAAGCAAACGCTACAGGCAGATCAGCATGCTGTTCTCAACATTGGTCTGCATATTCTTACTACGAAAATAGATGAAAAAAAAGAAAGTAGAATTCCCTTTGGGATATCATCCAAGCTTCTTTATTTAGTTATTAAAACCTTGCTCGACTATTATGTTTAATACCCTAAATGTACTTATTCTGAATTTGCACACTTTACTTTTGAACTCACTAATACTTTAATGTTACTTGCCAGTGCATGTGACAAATTAAATGTTATATATTTTAAAAGCTGTTTTTAAACCTGTTACTTTTTTGTTTAATAGGAATGTTTTTGAAGGATTTTTAAAAACTTCATGGTAAATAACAAATATTTATTCCTTATTTGCCTTTTCTACCCATCCATGAGTTTAGACCACTAGCATATCCTCTGGTAGCTACTGTTTTCCAAGCTGATGGATCCTAGCGTATTTACTTTTCTTCTTACGAAAGTCATTCTGTACCTATGACCACTCTAGATTTTCTTTGTATCTATTCTATATTTGTTTTGCTGTGGTAAGAACTTCAAGCGATTTCCAAGTAGTGTATGCCTCACAGATCTCTATGGTAACAGCATTATGTTTTCTATTGCATTCCTTTCTTTTTCTAAGACATGATCATGTTATTTCTCAGATAGACTAATAATAACAATTCAATACATGCTTTCAGATAATTATCCACAAGGACTTCAGTATCTGTTCATAGTCTGCTGAAAGCAACTATACAGGCAATGACACAGTGTTTTTCTCTTCTGTTCACCTCTCATGACACTTCAGTGAAACATGGAATTTTGAATGCAGTTCTAGTGATCAAAAAGATCTTAGAGCCTTACAGTTTTTTCCAGAGCTTTTTTAAGTTCCTGAACTGATAATAATTGATTATATTTCTCTGAAGATAATTAACCAAACTTTATTTCAAGTATAGGTTTCATTAACAAGCAAGGAGCTCTCCTTCCTAAATAAAAAGGCATGTATTAACTAATTTGGAAAATCTTACAAATTGTCTTACCTAGCTTAGTAACTAAGGAATATCACAGTATCACAGAATCATAAGGTTGGAAAAGACCATCAAGTCCAACCCATGACTCAACACCTACACCTACTCCTACTCGTCAGCTAATGAATGCTTTCATTCAACAACAACAAATCAGAGTTTCAGATGTACACATATCAGCGAAACAATAATAATTTAAGATGTCCAAAGATAAAACAAATGAGAAAAAAAATAGTTTATGCCAATTAATATTTTTCAATATATTGCACAGAACTTAACCTTCAGTCATTTAGAATATTTTCACAATAATACTTATTGTAGCTTGGAAGGACAAAAAGCCAATAAGGACAATCTGCTTTCCTATCTGTATGGATAAATAGGAGTCCAACAAAGAACAGATCCGACAAATGAGAAAGTTAAGGACAGATGATAAAAGAGCTCATATCCACCTATGCTACCTCACAGGAATTCAAAGAAAATAATAACCCTACATATATTGTAGTGGAAATGGTACTTATCTCTGAATCTATTTAAATAAAAAAAATCAGACCTCAGAATCAAAGCTTCTTGGTAATATAAGAACAAACAATAGAAGAAGACAAATTTATCGTTTCATTTTTTTTTCCTTAAGTCAAAGCTGAACAGAGCAAACAGCTAGATTAGGAAAGAAGTAAAGGTGTAGAAAACTGAATAGTTCCGAGCTTTGATCTTGCAGAAGTAAAGATTTCATGGGCTTGGATTTGTTTTTCCTGGTCTATATTTTGCAGTTCTGCAGCTTATCTGCTTTCCTATTCAGCATTTCTTTGATATTATTGTATAATACACGTTCACTGTACTTCCATTCCTCAACAAAGCAGAAGTTCAGGTTGAAATTTAAACATCAGTTTCTTTGAAAAGAAGCTTAAGTATAACAAAAGAAGCTTAAGTATACTGACACCTACATTCTCCAAATTCTGATTTTATACTATGCCTTTATCACCTTCCACACAAACATATCTTATTCTAATAATTATTAATAAGAAGAAGCATTTTCCATACAACTGCACAGTAATTTGGATAGTCTATTTACATAAGAATGATGGGGAGGATGGAAAAGTTACTATCCACTGTGACATTGTGGCCACAATGTCTTCAATTTGCATTGATTCATTCTTTTGGTTTTGGTTTTGTGTTTTTTTTTTTTTTTTTGGTCTTATTTATCTTTAACAGTAGAACTAGTCACAAAAATTATAAAATCAGTTTTTAATTTTTGGAGGTTCTCTAATTTAAAAATCCACTTGCAATGAACTTCTAAAATATGGCATAGTTTTAAAATGAATAAATGATATGTTGATATAGGAAAGCAAGATTTTTTTTTTTTCAGACCAGAGAATGTAAATAAATTAACTGCATATTGCCTAAGTCATGAGCAGCAAAATTCTTTTTGATTCTCTGAAAATCTTAATTTAAGCTTTATAAATTCTGACAGCACTGGCAGGTTTTTGTGTTGTTTGTTTTGATTTGGGTTTTTTTAAACACTGAAATTATTTAAAAATTGACTTCTATTAATAAAACTTTGAGGCTTTTTCATTGTGCTTCAGCTGGAGATGAGGCAGAGGCAAAGGCTGATTCTGTCATATGGAAAGGCCACTCAAGCACGTGATCTGCAAGGGACTCTTGGCATACTCCAATGAGTCCCTTGATCTTGATCTAGCTACTAATGAAAAAAACAGCACCAGTCCCGCAGCACTTGGATTACATTATCTGTCCTGATTATTTGCTGGAACAGCTTCTGGTGGACTTTCATCCCAAACTGACTAGCAGTTTCCCATAAAACTTCTGGACATATTTCAGGAATGACTACAAGTCAGATGCCGTTTCAGATACACAATTTGTAGTGGTTGCATTATTTAGGAGGGCAAGAGAATTTAGCATGATTTTGTCCTGATTCATACAGGTTTGTGTCAATATCAGAGAAAGGTTTAAAATTTGTTTAATTTATTAGCGTATAGAAAGCCAGAAAAAAAACTGGGTATCCTACACATTGTCCCTTAATTTAGAAACAGCTATTGATTTTAATAAGGCTATTAATTTACTTTTTGAATCACCGTGTCCCTATTTCTACTACTGTTTTCTGCTTGTAGTAACAAAAAATGTTAATTTCTCCACATATTTTTGGATTTGTGGAACTTCTATATTTTATTTATGAAAAGTTTTTTGTACCTGGCCACTTTTACTAGTGCTCTATTTCTGATTTTAAATCTCACCTCAATCACAGAATTGCCCGAGTCAGAAGGGACCCACAAAGATTATTGAGTCCAACTCCTATAGCTATGTAGGACACTCCTAACATTCACATCGTTGTCAAGTTGGACAAGTCTTTATTCTTTTATCTTCGATTAAGAGATCATTGTAACTAAGTTTAGCTACAATTCACTGAATCACTTCAAAGGTGTCAAAATCTGGAAAGCCCAATTATTTTGATTTCTTATATGTCTGCTGCTAGGGTAAAAGTACATTGACAATCTCGCTTTACAAAGTGAGGCAAGCAAGGAATAGGCAGGGTAAGGACGAGTGTTACACTCACACACAGACACTCACACACAAATGCACACACACAGGTAACTGTTACGGTAAATGAGGCCTTCCCCAGTCACCACACAGGTGACTCAGCCCAGCACATCTTGGAGTGATGTGAAACGTATTCCCACCAGTCTGGGCTCTGGGCAGGGCTCAGTGCCAATAATAATGCATTGAGTCCTCAGCTTCTGTGTTTAGTAGAAGGTAGTGATCTCTGTTGACCAGGTCGGTTTATAACCAGTTGTCAGAAAGGCCACTAACCAAATCACTATGATGATGTCATGGATTGCCTCCTTGCTTACGCTGTCCTGTTATCCATTGTTCACTATATTCAGTTACTCAATTCTTCATTAAGCAAGGTCATAATACCTAGGTCTTGTCAAGACAGCTGAATAAAATAGCAAAAAGACTCAGCGAATCATAGAATCATAGAA